>CAUYRT010042651.1:0-99347 GCA_963574885.1 Lepilemur ruficaudatus | reverse complement strand
AATAGAGAGATGAGTACGATTTCCTGGTTTGGGTCATGAGCTCAGAGTTAAGTGGAGTTGCTATTTACTAAGATGGGGTACATCAAGAAAGGAGCAAGTCTAGGTTAGGGTTTAGCAAATGTAATTTCTTTTTCTATCTCTAAACAGGGAGATTTTTAAAGAGATTTTTATTGCAAAGGTATTTGTTTAAAGTGATTATAGCTTTAAGTGATTGTGGGAATGGAAAGAAGGGACAGAGGAGCCTTGAAAACTGTAGTAACTAATTAACTAGATATAAGGGGACAGGGGAACTAAAACATCAAAGATGATCCAGATATTCAGCTGGAATAACTGGGAGAAAAGAAAATACTAACAGAGAGAGACAGGAAGACAGTTCTATAAAGAAGAGCTTATTTTTAAACACTGCACTTAAGGTCACGGCAGGACAGTACATAGCTTGCAATCCTGAAATAAAGTTTGGGAATCTGGTGCTCAGAGCTGGTAATCTGGATTTTTGGTCCATGTAGGACAGTACATGGACACTCCAAACGCAAAGAGTAAAGAATTAGGAGGCAAATTTGCTAGCATGTGACTAATACGCCATCTGAAAAGCAGAGCAATAAAATATAGGGTCTGCAAAATACACTGCTCGTCTGAAAAAGTCATCTTCAAATATTTGATGTTACAAGACCTGCTAATTCTACACATAGAAATAAAAATCCTCAGTAGGTGCATTCGACGAATATTTGCTTAATAGTTAAAATACATTTTGTTTCAGGCAATGAGGGAGTTATAAAAGAAACCATCTTATTTCGACACATCCATATTGTAATACAATTTTCCTTAATTCTTCAAAGCTACTTTTTCTCTTATATTCCTCATCTGTTAATGGCATCAAATAACCTCATAATCACTTAGGTTTCAAAGTTCATCTCTACATTCTTTCTTTTTCTTTTTCTCACTCTCTACATTTATCACCACTCCATTGCCACTGTCAAGTTTAAAAAGTCCTCATTATCTCAATCTATTCAACAATCTTCTGACTGTACTTCCCTAGCTACATCCTTTGATCCCTGAAGTCCATCATATGTTGTGTTGCCAGAGAATACTCAAAAAAGCTTTGGTCCCCAACCCCTGGGCTGTGGACCAGTACCAGTCCATAGCCTGTTAGGAACTGGGCCGCACAGCAGGAGGTAAGCGGCAGGCTGGCCGGTGAAGTTTCATCTGTATTTATAGCCACCCCCCATTGCTCACATAACCGCATAAACTCTGCCTTCTGTAAGATCAGCGGCAGCATTAGATTCTCATAGGAGCGTGAACCCTACTGTAAATTGTGCATCCAAGGGATCTAGGTTGTGTGCTCATTATTTGAATGTGATGCCTGATGATCTGAGGTGGAGCTGAGGCAGTGATGCTAGCCCTGAGGAGTGGCTGCAGATGTAGATTACCAGTAACAGAGAGGTTTGACTGCACAGAGACCACAATAAATCAATTGCTTGCAGACTCATATCAAAACCCTATCAATGAGTGGCAAGTGACAATTAAGCTACAACAGGTGGCAGGCTTTAAAGTGGCAAGTGAGCAACTTACTTCAGTTGTAAAACTGCATCTGGTAGCAGGCTTTAATTAAATTAAATTTGTATATTATCCATTTATTTATGTAACCCGCCTGGTGGTCCTCTGCAAACATCTGAGTTTATAATCGTTAGACCAGTCTATGCCTTAATACAACAGTGTATTATTCTTTACTTAAGTATCAATACAAGTTATATGTATAAATGTGAATAGGATTTTTTCTCAGTAATTAACACAGTTTTCCTAGGACTTCAGTTGAGACCATTAAACATACAAGTGGAGAAAAGAAGAAAAACCATTACTGAAGGAAAATCATCAAGAAATACTGAAGCTGGGAATAAGCTCAGTTTCTTTTTGGCAACAGGATTAGCTAAGGCTGGGACGTTATTGTGAAGAGCCTTAAAAGCCAGGATAGGGTGTTTGATATTTTCCATAGCAATTGTTAGAAGCTTTTGCAAAAAGGAATAAGAAATTAGCTCCTAAAAATTAACTTTTATATATGCTAAATACAGAAGAATTATTTCATTTTACTTTTTCCAAAAAAAGTAAAAACAACTAAGATAACGTCTACTTACTTTAAATGAACTTCAGTTTGGGAATGTATTGCTTCTCCCAATACATTTCCAGTTTCATCCACCACAGCAGCTGCTGTATCATCACAACTGGTTTCAATTCCCAATACTAGTTTATGAAGAAATAGTGTTCCAGGATAAATATTAAAACTTCTTAAAAATTCATAAACTTTCCTTTTTGATGGTTTAGAAAAAACTTCTGCTGTCTTATTCAATATTAGCATACTTTATAGATAATTTCTGGAAAAGAATTACAGAAACAAACATATTATTTGGAACTGACATTAGCCACTAACCCATTCAGTTGAGCAAAATTCTGAAATCTTGGTTTATACTTCAATAAACAGTTTTATAGAATTATAGGGAAGTTTGTAAAAGTTACCAAAATTTTGTAAAGGCTGTAGCAAAGTGGGAATATAAATAATAGTATAAATGAACATAATGCTCTTCAAGGGGGAAAACAGGCATCAGACATACAATTTTTTAGTATTACTTTTATGCCATTCTTACCAAACTATTTATTATTATTTATAAAACAGCTAATATTACAGTACAATAACTGCATGGACAGTCCTCTGAAAAGTGCGATTTATTTTTTGATAGCTAAAATTAAGATAAAATGTGTTTTTTAAAATCAAAGGCAAATGGAACAGATAAAAACACAGTTAAGGCATTCCATTTCCTAAAAACATCTTTCAACATAAAATTTAATCATTTGGTTCAAAACCAAGAGTTTTCACATAGACACACACACACAAAATTTAGTCTTCTCGTTCAGAACATTGGTGTTCTCATAAAGCTCATTTTAAAAGAAACTTATCTCACTAAAACAACAGCAACCTAACACTTACATTATCCTTAATTACAATCCCCACTTTTTGCCGCAGGTTTTATAATGAGGTTCTTCCCAAATCCTTTTTTCTCCAAAATAATGGCAGTCTATTACTAAGTCTATTACTAAGGCACCCTAGTCTTTTCACACTAAGTACCTAATTTCATGCCCTAAAATCCTGTGGTCCCCAACCCCCTGGACTGGTACTAGTCCGCAGCCTATTAGGGACCCGGCCGCAAAGCTCTGCCGACGCCTCCCTCCGTGGAAAAATAGTCTTCCATGAAACGGGCGGACCAGCGAAGTTTCATCTGTATTTACAGCCGCTCCCCATCCCGCGCATCACCGCCTGAGTTCCGCCTCCCCGTACCCACCGCCCCCTCCTCCGTGGAAAATTGTCCTCCAAGAAACCGGTGCCTGGTGCCAAAAAGGCTGGGGAACCGCTGCTCAAATCCATCCGTTCTAAAACTTCCTGGATGTTAACGTAGGTCCCTTCCCTACCACGCTAATGGACATCAGGGGTTCAAAACAAGAGCAAATAACACTGGAACTGGGACACAGGGAATCCAGGGTAGAGATGAGCAAACTATTCACCTGCGAATAGGTTGGGCACACAACTGCAGTGCAGCCCAGGCACGCACAGCCTAGAGAAAACAGATTTGCATTAACTAAAACTGAGCAAGGCAGACTGTGTGCTAAGCACGTCCCTTGCGGTCCAAGAAAGGGAAAGAGGTGAGCAATTTCACCCACCTTCCGCGCGAACAGCAGTTAACTACTTCTCGTCTCCGTGCCCTAGCCAAGACAGACGACTGCCCTGCCTCCAGCGCCGCGAAGCCCGAGCCAGGCGCCCCGGAAGTGACGTCATCATCACCGTCAGTGCCCCTGCTGCAGGGTTGGCTGCTATTACCCCAGAGGGCGGCATTTTTAGTAAGCAAAAGCATAAAGGTGTCTTTGCTGGAGACGCAGTGTGCGCGCTCATGCATTTCTCCCAGATTTGTAGGTAACAAGACTTCTACAAGGTCACGCAGCTAGTGACTGATCCAGCGGAGTCCGAATACAGGTTTGTGTGACTACACAGATTAAGTTCCAAACACTACGCTACATTAAAAAAAAAAAGTTTTTTGCCTTCGGCTATAATTTGGTTGCCAATGTGAGAAAAGGATGGAGTAGATTATTCGTCATTCCATTTTATGGGAACTATCACCAAATCTAAAGGTGTGGGCTGAAATACCTAATACTTTCATCAGAGAAATATCGTGGAAACAAGCAACGCCCTTAACAACCTGTACCAGGGTTCCCAGAGAACGGAAGTGCTTCCTGTCGGACAGTCTAAACAGCTACTCCCGCTTCACTAAGAAGACTGGGGCTGGCTTATTTTTGTAATACAAAAAAAAAGGAAGCTGTGGTAAATATTCACTTACCTTAAAAAAAAATCCTACCTGTACGCAACCTTCAGCATAGTATGTACTCTTATTCCTGCCCTTCCTTCAATCTTTTTTTTTTTTTTTTGCTTTTATTGGTTAACCATCATTGTTTGAATAGATTTATCCAAGAATCTTTATTCTCCCCTGCTAGGCTTTAAGGTTTTAGTAACCAAGGTTGGACAGGACTGGGATATAGCTGTGCTTTGCATGGTGTGAAGCTCTGGATATAAAAGATGAGTGAATCATATTTTGGGAAGTCTAAGGGTATATACAGATAAATTCATAATTACCAGAATATTGAGTTTTTTTAGTTGGAACTTAATGTTTTTCAAAAACTGCATTTATGTGTAACAATAATTTCAATTTCCATTTGTAACCTTCAGAAAAAATATGTAGAACAATCTTATTTTCAATATTCATTTTCTGATTATGTCCCATTAGATTTGATTTTCATTTATCACAGTTTATTGGGTTCTTTCCTTTGTGCTAAGAACTTGGTTAATTGTTATGGATAGATTAAGATCCATTCTCTGTCCTCAAGGATCTTAGAGTCTAATGGCCGAAGACAATAGGCAGTACAGAATTATGGAAATATGAATGGAAAGTGTGCACTGAGAGAGGGCTGCTGCTTGGGGAAGGCTGCGTGACTTGTCACAGATGTATCTATAGCCTGGCAGGCCCATGGTGTGATTATTTGTTTCAACATCTGATTTTTTTATAGCCTTGAAATTTGTTTATCAGGTCTAGTAGTGACTTGATTTCTGGGGTACTGAGTCACACACCACAAGTTGCTACAATGATGTGTAAAAACCATTAATACTAATGTATTAATTTACAAGAAATGCAACAGTGGGGGGGCTAGGATAGTTGAGTTTGCTGATCATTATCTTCATGTTGGTCAAATTACAATGAAGGCCAAATCCAAATTATAATCAGAAGATTGCTTGGTAAATATGGAATAGATGCAATAGAAATGAGTTTGGTGCTTTTACTTAATGGCTGATGTTTCAAGCCTGATGCTTCCCTTTCCACTTGAATCACACACTGTTTTACATTTTTCATGGGTTGGAGTGTGTTAAAAATACACTGCCATTTGTCCTTTCTCCTTTTAAATTTTCTTTGCTATGTCTTTTGATGTGGAACATTCTTTTATTAGTGTTAATACTGTCAATCAGGTCTTACCTTTGGAAGATGTTTTGCTTTTTGTTTGTTGAACCATTATGTTTAATTTAACTTTTAGATGATGTTTTCTTACTGTGGTAGAACACACATAACAAAATATGCCATTTTAACCATTTTAAAGTTCAAAAGCACTGAGTACATTCATATTGCTGTGCAACTACCACTATCATCTAGTTCTAGAACTTTTTCATCTTCCCAAACTGAAATTCTGTACCCATTGACAATAAAGCCTCTTGCCTCCTCTGCTCCAGCCCCGGGCAGCCACCATTCCACTGTCTTTATGAATTGATTACTCTGGTTACTTCATGTGAGATCATGTATTTGCCATTTTGGGACTGGCTTAATTCACATATCATAATGTCTTCAAAATTCATCCATGTTGTAACATGTACCTGAATAGTCTTCCTTTTAAGAGCTGAATAATATTCCACTGTATGCATATACCACATTTTATTTATCCATTCATCCCTCAATTTATACTTGGGTTGCTTCCACCTTCTCGCTAATGTGAATAATATTGCTGTGAACATGGGTGTATAAATATTAATATCTGTCCAAGATCCTGATTTCACTTCTTCTGGGTATATACCCAGAAGAGGAATTGCTGGATCACACAGCAAGTTTGATTTTTGAGGAATGTCTACTCTATACTCAGGGTCTTATTTCCTTATTTTTCAAGTGTGGGATAGATCTGTGGTTTTAGCAAGAAAGGGAGAAGGTGAATCTTTGTTGTTCCCATATACTTCCTATGACTGTTAAGTGCCATGATAGAAGCATATAGTTTGATGAGAATTCATAGGAGTGACAAATGTTTCAAAGAATCACCATATTTTCCTGGGCAATAGTCAATAAATCATCTGACTTCTCTGTTCCCATTTTAAAAATTATAAAATGAAGACAATAATATGCATTTATCTTCTTGATAATATGGTCAACATAAAAAGAGAATATGTAAAAAATCTGGAAGTTTTTCAAGATAGGATTGTGAAAAATCTGTAACTGCGTAATTGGAAAATCAGTAAAAATTTGTATATTATAAAATTCCTTTCAGATTTTGTATTTTGAAAAGAGTTAATTCTACAGTGTTGATGTGGTTTACTTCTTTACTATAATCCTTGTATTTGAATTTATTTTTATCAACATATACTTACATAATTAGATTGAAGAGACACAGTGATAACCTTGGCTTATCTGCTAAACTTGAAATAATATAGAACTTTAGTGATATAGGTAAGTCACTTCCATAACCATTTTTTATCAGGAGTTTGAATGAAATGAAATAAATTATACTATGCCAAACATAAAATCCGAAAATATTTTTACTATTGCTCTAATTATGAAATATTTCAGATTTAAAAGTATCAAGAATATAAACTTCTGTGAGCCCAACATCTGACTTAAGAGCAAAAACATCACCCAATACAGTTGAAGCCCCCGTGTCCCATATTCTTAAGATATGCAGTGTTCTGAATTTAATGTCTATAATTCTTCTCTATTTGTAGCTAATGAAAAATTTTAAGCCACATAAAACAAACTGCTGAATTATTTTTAACTGGAACTGAAATTAGAGAGTAAAATAAAAATGAAACATCTCATTTTTTTCTTTTTGACACCAAACAAAATGGAGAGTTTCTCTCTGCCATTTTCCTACTCATCTTCTCTTTCCTTGCCCAACACTGTTCCAATCTTCCATTGAGGGTGTTTTGCCTACACCTGTCTTCCCTGTACTGACCCTATTCTCATTTCCTATATCAACATACTATCCATGTTATTATCTTGGGAATTACTCTTTTCTATCTATGCTGTTAGACTATCGAACTGCACTGGTCTACACTAACTAGGTTGCTGCATTTGTCTTCTTCATGACCAGCATGAGGGTATTTTTGGGTCACACTTACTGGCAACATATATTAATATAGGAGACACAATATAGGAGAAACATTGCATGACAATCAGGATTCAACTTTAGCAAGACAAGATGAATCAATAGGCTAAAATCTAACAAGAAGGAATTCTATAGGAAGAATAAGAAGTCTTAGACTTTGGTGTAATAAATCCATTTAATAATGTGGATGGAAAAAAATCCAAACTCTGAAATATTTAAAAGAAGTTTATTCTGAGCCAAATTTGAGGACCATGACCCGGAGCCACTCCCAAGAAACCTTGAGCAAGTGGGCTCTAGGTGGTTAGCTTAGTTTGGTTTTATATATTTCAGGGAGACAGGGGCTACAGGTAAAGTCATAAATCAATACGTGGGAGGCATACATTGGTTTGGCCCAAAAAGGTGGGACATCTCGAAGTGGGGGGGAACTTACAGGTTATAGCTGTGCTTAAAGATTCTTTGGCTTTTAATTGGTTAAAGACATGAAGCTTTTGTCTAGAGGCTTGGAATGTTTTAACCTAAGGAGTGGGACACAGATTTTGTTGTGTAAATTGAGGACCTGCAGGTTTGTGTTGCATACCCTTAGGCCTGTCAATGGGTCACAAAGGAATCCAAGAAGGGAGGGGGGCATGATGAGGCAAGTCAAACCTCCCTCCTCCTGGCAGACAATTTAGTTTTAGGATATTCCTTTGGCCACGAGGGGGTCCATTCAGTCAGCCGGTAGAGGGGTGAGCCTTAAAATTTTATTCTGGTTTACAATAAGTATGAGCTGGTCATGGCATACGCCTGTAGTCCTAGCTACTCGGGAGGCTGAAGTGGAAGGATTGAGCCCAGGAGTTCGAGGCTGCAGTGAGTTATGATTCAGCCACTGCACTCCAGCCTGGGTAATAGAGCAAGGCCCTACTTCTCAAAATAAGAAAAAACAAACAAACAAAAACAACTTAATATATGAAGGGGAAGCCATCATTTAACAGCACTATATGTTGAACACTTGCAGTTTTAGTGACTACAGAGTGAATCAGTGATACGTGGCTGTCAAAATAGCTAAAGTGATATTAGGCTACATTTTTTTTTAAAAAAAAAAAAAGGATCTCAAAAAAAGGAAATGGTATTGTTCTAGTCACAGCATATCTTATCACCTCTTATATTTGGCTCTAGTGCTATATAATAAATAATAAACTGAAATTTAGAGAATTACCAGGATAGTGGGAGAAATTTGAGACCATCTCATGTAGAAAGGTGAAGGCTCTAGAAATGTTTATTCAATGCTGTTGATATCTTTAAATAGTTGAGATACACAGAATAAGGATTACATTTTGACTCAATATAAAACAAATTATAAATTCCATTACAAAAATGGAATATGCTGTTTTATAAATTATAAGTCCTCCTCTATTAGTATTAAAACAGAATTGAACGGAAGGGTGGTGGTTAATATAGATTCAAGCTCCAATGGCTTTGTCACACTTACAAAAAAATCTGCTTGCTACCTTGATCTATAAATCTTTTATGATCTGGCCTGTGTCTACTTCTCGAACCTCATTTGCTACCATTCTCTTCCTCCTTGCTTACTCCTTTCCAGCCTCAGTAGCTGTGTTTTTCTTCTTCATGCCTCATTCCTGCCCCAGAGCCTTAATATGTGTCATTACCTCTACTGGAAATGCTCTTTCCCAAGATCTTTGCACTGCTTGCTCGTTCACACCAGCAAGGTCTGTGTTTAAATGTCACCTCAGATAGGCTCTTCAGGGAAGTCATGTCTGAGGCAGGCTCCCCTGCTCAACTCCCCTGTTTAATTTTTTTCCATTGCATTTATCACTACATAACAAGTATTTGTTTATTCATTTATTATTTGTCCTCCAACTAGAATGTAAGCACCTAAGAGGAGGGAGTTCGTTTGTCTTGTTTGGATATACCTAAAATAATACCTACAACAGCACTGGCCCTCAAATATCTATTGAGTAATATTTTTAAAACATTGAAAGGAGAAAGAAGGGAAAATGAGGAAGAAAGCCTGTTCCAGAGGACAACTTCTATCTCTGAGGTATGTAAAAAGAATGTAAGCCTTTTGAGATAATCAAACTTTAAAGTGAAGAAAGACAAAGGAATATTTTTTGTTACCTTAATTTTGTTACCAAATTCAGTTGCTTAAGAATAAACTTGAAAAATGTCAATGTAATTTTGATGACTGAATTTGGAGAGCTTTTGAAATAATCTTACACCAAGGAAAAATTTTATTAAAGTATAGATTACTGGTTATTTAAAAATACATGAGAAAAGACAAACATACAAAGGCTGTCTCATACAACTGATTTCTAAACTGAATACTTTTGAAATACAAAACAATGATCATTACCCCCAAAAGTCAGTTTATTGACACAAACTGAGTTTTAAGTTGGTCCGTAACTCTTTTCACTCAATTTTGTTTATGTTACTGAATTTTTTCAATTTCATTCCATATCACAACTTTGTTTTTTTTGACATGTTTACTTCTCAAAGTAGTATATAGTTATTTCTTACAATTAATGTTAGCAACTTTAGGAAGCTTTCCTAAGTCACAAGAATTCAGTATGGTTGGTGCTCTGGAAATAGTTACCATTTTGGGTTATCTACACTAAGATCCATGTATTTAAAGGCAAAATATGGAGGTTGAGAGCAGGCAGACTAAGAGAATGTTATCTTTTACTGCAGACCTGCTAAAAAAGACTCCATTACTTATTTTAGTTCTATTACTAGAGAAACAGTTTCTGCCAGACCACAGGCTGGCTATATAGTTGTCCGTTTTATATTTCCTTTTCTAAAAAATGACAAACTTTATCAATTAAATTGCTCAACCAAATAAGTAGACACTTTAAATTACCATATACTTTAACTGCTTGAAATACATTATTTTCTTAATTGGTCTAACAGCCTTGTGTCTGGAAAAGCAGTAAAACCCACTTTGTCCCAAAATTAGAATGCTGACTCAGAGGCTGCCTGTGAGATACTTGGCTATCTTCTATCACCAATCAGTCATGAAGGTGGAACTTCATGAACTCTATAATGTAATAAATATAAAAATGACCTTATCTATCAACACACAATATTGAGCCAGCAAAACCAAAAAAGTACACTCCTAAGTAGGAACTAGCTTGCATAAAACAAGAGGGTGTATCTCCTCTTATGTAAAACAAGAGGAGTACGTATGGTAATAAAAACAATCTTTAACAAGCTTATAAAGAGATGATTCTGGTTTACATGTAAGTCTGCTTAAACTGACTGTGACTGAATGATTGGAAATTTTCTTTTCCTAACATAATGCCCATTCATTATAAGTTAAGCTGGTCCTAGTTTCTTACAAATCTCTTATTTCCTTGAATTCACCTACTACACCCTCACTGTGTTGCCATTTACTTATAAGCTGGGCCTGCCCAGCCTGCTTATAAAGCCTCTCTTCAGAAATATACCAGATGCATTAAACAGAGGCATCTTTTAATAGAAATCTGCACCTCAACACAGCATACGAAGAACCCAACAGGCCCTCCAATGTAAATACCTCTCATTTCACATTATCACAGAAACAGTGCAGTTTACTAACTATTCCTTCCTTACAGGAAACTCAGTAGCTATAAGACAATTTTGCCCAGTTTCAAAACATTTCAATACTTATTAATTCCAAAGATCCGAACACCATGTAGTTGTGGCATTTTGGGAATTAGCACACTCAGGAGAGAAGCTGTGTTTAGGATGAAGTGAGTTGTATCATACTTCGTATAGAAACTTGCAAGAAAATATCTGCAGAGATAAAAGTTAAAAATACATAAAACATCTAAAAATAAAATTACTTAGAATTTTAAAAATTTAAAAGGTAGAAAAAAGGCCACTGAAACTTAAATACCTAAAAGTAAAACCATTTTTGAGTATTAAAGTAAAAGAAACAGTTTGGCCTCAAGTTTATTTGATTTGGGATTTAAAAATTTGTTTAATGGAGATACACATTTAACACTTCTACAATTATATAAATATATTTAATAGAATGCATTGCTTACTTAGCATCTTTTAAAGTAAAAGTCATTTAAACTAGGGTTCATATGCCCTCTGAGATTTCAGGTGTAGTTTTGCATTTCTGTGCATGTTTCTGAAGAGACGATCTGGATCCAAAGCATCCATCCATCTTATTCTCAAAGGGTTTTGTAACTCACAAGAACTACTGTAAAGCTTTCAAAAATTGACTTTTAGTGTATTAGTACAATTCATATCTTTGATAGAAACAAACACTTGGTTGCCCTTTTAATGTTCTCATTTTCACACTGTAGCTGAGCATGTCTAAAACCAGTTTCACTGGTAACTTGAAAGAGACTGTTGTAAAATTTCAGCTGTTTTGCTATAACTAAGTATATCTACGTATTCAGACATCCAGCATCTGAGAATTTAACAAGCCTAAACCACCTTTAAAACCATAAATCACCGAGTCCAGAATGCCTAGTTTTACCAAGGGTATATCAAAGTGCAGACATATCATCTGGTTACTCAAAGAATATTTTAATATAGATAAGATGTAAAGAAGAAAACATATCTTACTTGATCATAACTAAAAAATTAGTTTCCATATAGGTGTTTGTCTAATAACTTTTACAGTACACAAGAAAAGTATTCTTACAGTCTTTCCTCTAACTACTGTCATTAGTTTGTCATAAGGAGATAAATATCTTGTGTAATATGGTTAGAAAAGAATAACTACTTTCAAGTATGACTAAAAACATCATAGAGAACCATATATATCATTTTCAGAACAATCTAGATTGAGAAATTTTATAATCTTCCACCTATTTCACAAAAGTACGGTCAGAAAATTCTTTCTTGAGTAAACTATATTCTTCAATCTTTACTTTAAATTTTTTCTTCCTGCTTTCATATACTTGAAGACTGTTTTTACACTTCCTTTACTGAACAAAATAGGATATTACTTGCACTTAGTAAGCTCATTTGATTTCCCATCACCGTTACAGGTTTAATCTACAAACTGATACACTGGGAATAATAAATGAGTTCTTACTATATCATATGTGCCCTTTGCCTTTAATAAAAACCAATTGTGTGTGTAGATTATATGAAAATTACTTGACTCTTTCAAAAACTTAGGCAACCCTCCAATGGTATGCAAAAGCCAAGTGGGAATCAGAGTGATAACATTTATACACTTATTTGCCAATGGATATATTGGGAAGAGACCTGTATTAGAAGATAAAAGCTTAGGGTTTAATCTTGGCTCTTGACTCCAGCTAGCAGCAAGATCTTGAGCAAAACAATGTATTTGAGTCTGTTTCTTTATCTAAAAATCTGGGTAACTTTCCATGTCTCAACCTGACAAATGATGATTAAATAAGAAAATGTGAAAGTACTGTGAAACATATCAATACTATATAGATGGCTTTAATGCTGTTTCTTCAGTTACATAAGGAATCTAATCAAAATATTTGAAATCACACCTGTTGGTAAAAAATACATTTTGAGAAATATGGACCATATACACATACATCTTAGTTGATATTTTTTTAATGGCTTTTACTGAAAATTCAGAATGTCGGGCTTTTTACATGTATTATAATGCAATCCTTAACATTTTATAGATGAGAAAACTGAAGCTTTTAAGAAAATGGCCCAAAGTCACAGAACTTAAAAGTAATTAAGCCAAAAATCAAACTTAGGGCCATCTGAATAGCCAATATTTTTGTTACCGCATTTGTTTTTGTTAGACTACAGACATTTTTCTTTGAGGTTAATTTTATATGGGACCAACCCAATTCAAAATTTCTTCAAAGTGCTATAAATACAAGGAAAAAGACTATTACTTTATGAGTAGTTTATTCCTTTCACTTGAAAATGCCTTCCTTTACTTAAACATCTATCCAAAACCTACTATCCCTTAAGTTCTAGCTTAAGGATTTCCAACACCTCCAAGAAGTGTTCTCTGCTACTAAAGGGTGTACTGATTCTATCATGGACAAAAAATTTATGTATGAGCTATGTGGTTGAGAATGTTGACTAACATATATTTGAAATACATCTATGTGCAGGCCACTGAACTGCATGTGGGATTCAAAACAATCTATGCACTTATAAATTCTTTGGAGAAATAAAACAATATATATATACAATTTTTATTTGTCAATTATACCTCAGTAAAGCTGGAAAAAAATAAAGGCAGAGGCATTTCAGGTAGGAACTATGATTTGAACAAAGGCATAGAAGTAGGACTACAAATGAAATATTTAAGAAATGCTGCTTAGAAGAGCTTGATCTGGCAGGAGTTAGGTGGGGATAAAATATTCATGTAAAGGGAAAATGAGGTAGGAACCATTTTCTGGAGGATCCTGAATATCAGGTAATAGGAGGAAATCAGATACCAGTTACAAGGTTAGATGCTTTACAGACAGATACTATCTCATTTATTTGTTATAGCACCAGGACTGAAATAGTTATCATTAGATAGAATTTTATATATGAGCAAGCCAAGCTGGCTGAGTAATATATACAAGACTCAACTCAGGTCTGTTCTATAATGAAAGCCTGACTTCTCTTTTTCAAAAGCATACTCTTTCTCCCAAGGAGTTGAAAATCTGAATACGACTGGGTAGCCAATGAAATTCTTCTATCATCTAAACCATTAATTAGGGAGATTAATCTGATAGTGCAATACAGAATATGATTATGTTTAGTTTTCTTATAAGAAACTTAAGGACAAGAGTTGGCATATGTCTGACCTGTACATCCTAGAATGTCTAGGCACACAGATGAGCGTGAAATGTCATCTCCTTATGTACTGACTGAAGTGAAAACTGGTTTATTATCTAAGTACCTGTACTCTATCTGAGGTAACTATTTATTGATAAAAGTTTTCAACAAAATATTGTTTCTAATTCCAGTTCAATCTGATAAAAAGACATCTTCCTTTTATCTAATCCTCCTCATAGCTAAAAATTTCTATCACTTACAGAATTATTGGAGAAATTGTGAAAAACTTCCGTGAAGATGTAAACTGTACTCCATAATCCAGTTGTTCCCAGTGAGTTAGGAGCCTTGCTTTACCCTGGTCTGGAGTTTCAAAAGGTGTTCCTTTCACTGCATGCAAAAATACATACATGCCCTGGAAAACAAGCAAGGAGGTATATAATCAATATCAAATACAAAATTAGTCTGTGTCATTAAGCATTAAGGTAGTTCCAGCCTATTTGTGACAGAGTGTGTAATTTAACAGCTCAAGTTTTAAGCTTTCACATAACAGTGAAAGGCTGTAGTCAGTTTTTATGGCAAAATAAAGCTTTCTGAGGTATATAAATATGTGGTAAAAATCAGTAAAAGGTCAACCACAAGTAACCTGTTTTCATCTCTTTTCATTACACAAAAAGTATCATCAGGGTAACTTCACATCATTCCATTTAGATTTTCTAACACCTTTCCCATTAGGGAAAAGGATTACCTTTTTCCCCAGTGTGTAGGGAATTTTTCTCCAGAGTATCTTAGAAAATCTGATAATACTTATAAAATGCTAAAGACATGTAAACTGGTAAAAAAAATAATCAAATAAATAAAATCTATCAGGGAAAATGGTTTTGAAATATTTAATGTTAGGATTGCTTTTGCCTCAATAGTTCCCTTCCAAAGCAACAAAGACAAGTCTGATGTAACAGGTACAACATTTGACTCAATTCACTTTTAAAATCACCATTGTGCCACAATAGTGTTTCTTCTGAAGTCAGCTTTTAAAAATAGAAGTAAAAAACATTACTAAAAGCCATTTCATCAGATGATATGTTTAAGTACCTAATTTTGTGGTTAGATTGGGAAAAAAACAATATACACTAGATTTGGTTTCCTTGTGATTATGATGCCCATTTAGATTGATAGGTAGTACTTCATTCAGGATCACTGTTTGGGGTACCGGTAACAGCAGAAAGCCTAAATATTACCATGAAACAGTTTTTTCTTGTAGAAGCCACCATGTAATGTCATTTTTTCTACCTCAACTTTTTATAAATATATAGAAAAATAGAACAATTAGTGATTTGAAATTTTATGTTATACTTAATTAAGATAGCCTATCCTTTCAAAGCTTAGTCTACTTCCTAGTTATTATTAATAGGCAATTCACAAGTTATTTAGCTGCAATAACATGTAAGCTATGAAGGAAAGGACTCATGTTCAGTTGGATTTAACTCACCAAACATTTAATAAATGGATGATATGTACAGGACATGTATACACATATGAAACTGAAAAACAGATATACCCAGCCTTGAAAAAAATTCAATCCTCTAAAAAATAGTAAGAAGAAAAAAAGATATGCATAAACAATTAGAAGGCAGGGCAGAAATTGCTATCAAAAGTATAATCAGGTACTCAGCAAATGCAGAGGAGAGAAAGGTTCCTTGTTGGGGCAAAAGCCTTGATCCCTACCTGTCAACAACCTCATTCTTGAAGGTTCAGCTCAAATGACAATTCTTTAGTGAAACCCTCCTCAGTAGTAATTAGCCTCCTATGTGGCTGTGTAGAATTTTACTGAAAATATTATTATAGTGCAATATATTATGTTAAGAGTTGTTTGCATGTTGGTTTTTCCATTAGCCTGAATACCTCAGGAATAAGGGCTGGTACAGAGTAAGTACTAGGTATGTTGGAAGATGAGATTAAACTAAGGAGTGTTTATTCTGTAAGCACCCCCAGGAAACCATTTTCACATAGGCTTTAAAGGGAACTACGAAACAGAAAGTATATGTTTTCAAATGCTCAGGAGCATATGACCCCCCAAAAGTTAAGAACCTTTATTCTAGACCACAAATGTGTCAGAATCTAAGAGAAGAATGGTTGGGCGTGGTGGCTCAAGCCTGTAATCCTAGCACTCTGGGAGGCCGAGGTGGGAGGATCATTTGAGCTCAGCAGTTCAAGACCAGCCTGAGCAAGAGCAAGACCTCTTCTCTACTAAAAAAATAGAAAGAAATTAGCTGGACAACTAAAAAATATATATATATATGAAAAACAAAAAGTAACCGGGCATGGTGGCACATGCCTATAGTCCCAGCTACTCGGGAGGCTGAGGCAGGAGGATCGCTTGAGCCCAGGAGTTTGAGGTTGCTGTGAGATAGGCTGACACCACGGCACTCTAGCCTGGGCAACAGAGTGAGACTCAGTCTAAAAAAAAAAAAAAAGAGAAGAAGAATCCTCTGTTTCCTTCAAACCACATGCATTTACTGGTGTTTAGAATATAATATTCAATCAGTTTATTTTATATATCCTTTTCAGTGAAAAAGAATAAAATCTTATTTGATTATATCTTTTATTCCAGTATTATTTGTTAAGTAGTCTCTATATAAAAATGTTAGTGACGTAGAGATGATTATTCCCACATTGAAAGAATTAGGAAAAGAAAGTATGTACCTCATGAGGAGTCCTTAATAAATATTTACTGAAGCAAAATAAAGAACCTTCTCACTCATTTTTAAAGTTGGGCTAAGAATCTCATCCTCTTAGGTATTAAGAATCTCAATACCTTTAAGAGTGAATTGTAGCAATGAGTAAAAAAAAAAAAAAAAATCACTGTAGGTTTCTACTGTATGGTTCAAAAGGCAAATATAGTTTATTTGTCTAACCAGGTATAACAATTAGGTCTGTTTTCCCATACTGAAAAGCATTTGGTATGTATTTTACATTTTTAATTGGTTTAATGTAGGCTATCTTCAAAGGAAACAAATTTGGAGTCATATAATTGCTACATCCATGGCTGGTTAGTTAGGCTTTTAGTGTGGTGAACTAATGAATAAATCAAATAATAATAATAAATTCGAAGTTTGCTTTCCTGCATGGTGTCAATTATCTATGGTCATATACTGTGCCTCAATCTTGGGTCAACCAACTTGAAAACGTGGGGGATTGCAAAGCAGGGGATGGCTTCTAAGATACATTTAATACATGTGCCATTGGAGAAGGGGAAAGACTAATTTATTTAGCGGACTTTTAAATAGGTTTTCAGAGATATAGAAATTAAAAAATAGAAAGATAAATTGCTAATTATAAAACAATGCCAAACACATGATGAAAGAATGTAGCATGGGAGTTGTATAGATTCCTAAAGGAGGTGATACCTGAGTAGAGTTTTGCTGGGCAAGTAGGAATCAGTCAGGCAGAGCAGGAAGCGGTGGTGGTGGGGGGGTGTATTAGTAGAAAAGCTTAAGCCAAAGTAAAAAGATGAGAGCAAAATGATTTTCTTTATTGCTAGAGCATAGCCTGTGTTTAGAGATGGTTGAGATAAGATGGAGTCCCTTTATTGCCTCTGCACTGTTATCAACTGGTCTTATATGCTACAAAAGAAACTTGGAATTTACAGTGAATGCAATGGATAATCATCGAAGGACTTAGTGCATGATTTGAGCAGACATGCATTTTTTAAATATCACTCTGCCAAGCTGGAATGCAGGAGTGTAGAGTAGAGAAGCATCAAGAAGACCATTTCATTTATTGGAATAATCCATGTGAGGAAAAAAATGAAGGCATGGGAACCAAGTTGCTATTAAATCAGTAGAACAGATAGTGCTTTGACCAAATAGATAATGGAGTATAAAGGAAAATGAGAAGTTATTCTAAGACTAGGGTGACCGTACATATATTCTAGTTTTCATAGGACGGTTCTGTTTCACACCTATTCTCTTTGAGTAATTATTACCGGAGCTACCTTTTACTCTAATAATAGTATCAGTTTGGACTACACATTACTGGTTGAGTATCCTTTGAAATGCTTAGGACCAGAAGTGTTTCAGATTTTGGATTTTTTCAGATTTTGGAATATTTGCATAGACATAATGAGCTATCTTGGGGATGGGACACAAGTCTAAACACAAAATTCATTTATGTTTCATACACACCTTATAAACATAGCCTGACTGTAATTTTATACAATATTTTTAGTAATTTTGTGCGTGAAACAAAGTTTTGATTGCGACCTGTCACACGAGGTTAAGTATAGAATTTTCCACTTCTGGCATCATGTCGGTGCTCAAAAAATTTCAAATTTTGGAGCATTTCTGATTTGGAGTTTTCGGATTAGGGATGCTCAACCTGTATATTAATCACTTTACCACTGACATTCAGTTGTCTGGCTTGGCCTTTAGAAATGATTAGGAATGAAGTCAGAGGAGGACATTGTGGGTGCTAAGGAATTGATCAGGAATAAGATGAGTTCCATTTATACTTGTTTGGTTTAAGGTACAAGGTAATCTTGTGCTATAAATACGAGTACCTTTATTCTACAGATATAAACTACAAATATGGGTAGATGAAGTGACCTAGGCAGAATATATAGCATAAGTAGAGATGAAGAAAAGAACCTTGGGGACAGCAATATTTAAGAGAGGAGAAGAGAAGGAAGACCCTGCAAGAGGAAAGAGAAGGAAAGATGAGAAATGTATCCAGGAGAAAATGATCCCACGGAAGCCAAAGGAAAACTTTCAATAAAAGGGAGATGCTTAGTGTCAAGTATTTCAGAGAAGTCATTATTGAAAAACATACATTGTTTGCCCTTACAGAGTCTATCACATAAAATGGACTAAATGGACATTCATTTATCATTTCCACTAGCACATCATCCTTGTCCTCAAGCCAACTTCAAATATACGCCAGAAGATATAATTTTTAAAAATCTATTTCTCCTACATTTTTCTGTCTAATGCTCTACGTTCTTTTTTCTGTTATCTTTAAACAAATATAGTTACTTTGGATTCAATTAAAATTCTCAACCTTCATACAGACGTGACAAGGGACACAAAAAAATTCTCAGCTAATTGGAGTCTCCCTTTTCATTCTACTTTTAATATGCTATTAAAGCCAAGAAAAAAAATCACTGTCAGGACTGTTGTGTATTTGGTTTTTGTAACAAGCAATTTCCAGGGCTACATAATATGGTCTGTAGAGTCAATGGAATCTCTGATACTTTGTAAAGCTAATATAATATAGCTAATAGAGGAGAGTGATAGTCAACCAGAAGCAGCTGAGGCACTGTAAGATCCTGAATCACATAAGATATGATTAAGCTCAAAATTTCTATACTGAAATAGGAAAGTATACATATACAATTTAGAAAGATTTAACAAGGATTGAAACCAAAGATTTTCATTAGACTCCAGTTAACCAAAAAACAAAATTACCTCTGTAATTCTGTAATTTTCTTGTAATTTTTGCTAAAATGGCCTAGTATTTTATAGATTCTAATACAATAAGATAAAAAAGTCTTACTTAGAAAAAAGGCCCAATGTTGCAATAAAGTGTGATGGAAAAAATAAAATCATATCCCAGACTAGAATTCCTCAAACTAAGTCTTATATACTAAAAACCACTGAACTATACACTTTAAATGGGTGAATTTTATAGTACGTGAATTACATCTCAATAAAGCTATTACAACAGTCATGTTTTTTTATATCATAAAACCTTAACATACATAGATCATAAAATTTACCATTAGCCATTTTTCAACTTACAATTTAGTAGTATTGAGTACATTCACACTGTTGTGCAACCATCACCACTACCATCCATGTCCAGAACTTTTTTCATCTTGCAAAACTGAAACTCTGTAACCCTTAAATAATAACTCCCCATTCCTTCCTTCCCTTCACTTCTGGCAACCACTGCGTCTTAAGCTTTTAAGTGTTTAGTATAAGGTGATATTCTTACCAGATTATGTATAATATTTGTTAACGTCCAAGCAACAGGAACACTGAAGAAGGGAATGCTGAGTAAGACAATGTGAAGCAAGCCAACTCCCAATGCGTATGTCAGCCACATACCCCTGCTGTTCATTACACGGGTATTTGGATTCACCTCACTGTGGGCAACTCCAACATTCATGTTTGCTCTGTAGGGAAGTAATGAAATGAATCAACACTGATAAACTGGCAAACCAAGTACCTCTAATTCTGACATGACGAATTAAGTGTTACGAGGATTATTTTTTTCCTAGTTATTCTGAAATAGAACACATACACCCACCAAAATATGCTACTTGCATATGCTGATGAAGAATCCTCAACTTTTGACTTTATGGTGAGATAAACAAGACTTATTTTTACAGTTCTCTTTGAAAAGATAAATAGTTAAAAACCTTTTCCTAAAGCTTGTCTTCTAGCATGTTAGTTTTACTAAATGAAATAATGGACAGAAAAACTCAAAATTGAAAGAGAAAACCAATATTTATTTTCTTATATCATGAGAGCAAAGTGACAAGCCCCGCAGCTAAATTTATCAAAAGAATCATCTAATATTTAAAAAAAAAAAAAAAGGCAGAACTGACCCAGCCAGTCAGTCGAGTAGCCAGGCTCTTTAAGGTTAATGTTGTAGCCAGAGTAGTCAGAGTTCAAATCACTTCTTTTTGAATACTGACGCTGGGAGGAACAAGGAACATGCCATTGACATAATCTGGTATAAAATTTACATGGTCAAGGGATAATGTTTCTCAATTTTGTGATACAACTAGGTTAAAGCAATGAGTCTTCAGAATATTTCTCTAGTTAACACCCCTAAAACTTTAGTTTTCTTTCTTTTAAAAAGACAGAAAACTTTCTTTAAAACTTTTAAACTTTAAAAATAAAACTTTCTTTTTAAACTTCCTTTTACATTCAAGATGAACATTACATTCAAGGAAACTGATAATAGTTTCCAGTTATTTTAATGATGATGTTTACTTGGGTCTAAGTATCCTTTAAAACAAAACTGTGTTAAAGAATACCTATCATCCCGGGGAGAAGGGAAACGGCGATAGATTATATTTGGAACAGCTCTGATTTAAAACATTGACTTGTTCCATTACAGAGTTAGCACAGAGAGAGTAATTTCTCATAACCCCATCCGCGTGGAGTTTCCGCGTATAATGGCCTCTTCAACGTCTAAGGATCTCTGGAACAGGAATAAAGCCTTACGGTGATGAAGGATGAATCAAAAATCTCAAATTTACATGTAAGAATATTTCTTCTACTGCAAACATCCATCGTTTATCATATATTAGCTTTAACTGTTACAAGTTATACCTAGAACATGCCACCACTTGAGACAGTTTTCCCACTTTCCATGAGATGGAAAAAAAAGTTCGACAGAGGCTTAAAATTTACATCTCAGCAAAGATGTAAGGCAGGCAAAGCTGGTGTGGTACATACAGGTCCTGCTCCAACCAGAAAACCTCTCCCCGGCAGGTCTGCCGCGCCGCTTCCGGCAAATAGTGACTCCACAGCGAAGAGGCTCTCGGCTCTGCCCTCGCCGGTGCCTGTGTAGACCGCGGCTGGCAGCGGCCCCCTTGGGAGCAGCCTGAGCTCCGGGCCAGTGGAAACTCAGCAAAAACCGCTGCTGCTACTGCCGCAGCGCCTCCCCCACCCGCCCCTTTCTTCTCCCAGCGGCACAGCCCGTCAGGGCCGTGGCACCGCAACGAGGACTTGGGGGGCGAGCCTCTGAGGCCACTTGCCCCGCATAGACAGGGCGCCGCCGACGCAGCCCGAGCCCACTGTGTCCCCTCAGAACGACCCTGGCGCGCCAGCAGCTCCCTACCGACGAAGACAGCAGTACAACCCCTCCGTGTTCGTGCCCTCCTCGTTTGTGCCCACTTACCCGCCGCCCACTCCCGGCCGCCGGCACGGAGCAGGACCAGCCCCGCGGCTACGGCAGCGTATCCCCACGCCCCGAATGCCAATGGTCCGCCCCAGCGCTGCGCAGCTTGCGGAAGCCTTCGGAGGCAAACTTGCTGCCAGGGGATTGGCTGTGAGCAGCGCCAATCCCACGTTCCTTCCGGGCAAGGCGGGACTAAGTGCGGCGCGCCAGGTGCCCGCTCTGTCGTGCGTGCGCGCGCGCGCTAGGGCGGGTGGGAGGTCCGCGAGTCCGGGCCTGGGCTGCCGGGTGCTCGCCGCTAGTGGATGGTCATTGCATGCCTCGCGCGAGCAAGAAGGTAGTGTTATGTGGCTAACGGGCTTTTATTTTTACATTCTCGAAGGCTCGAGGACGCCCCTAAATTCGCCCGGGTCCGAGCACGAGCGCCCCCGACGCCGAGGGCGCCTCCGCACAGGCGAGGAAGCGAACAGAGCGGGCTTACGGGCGCGCTCTCGTGGACAGCGTTCTCGCCCAGGACAGGGCTTCTTAGTGGTCCCGTGTGACCTTTGTTGCAGCCCGCACCTTAGTTCCTTCTGGGTGAAGGACTTCAAATTTGTTTTCCAGGCAGAAAATGTAACCCATGACAACTGTAACTCTTCTTGTGAGTGTGGCGTTTAATAGTATGGTATGTTGTCGCATCGTACAAAGGGTGCAAGTAAACTCTTAAGTTAATCGCGATTTTTGGTAGTATCATTCTGGGTTTATCCATGAGAGGAAGACAGGCATCTGTGTTATATTCTGAGGAAATGTGGATTCCGTAAATCTTATTTGAGGACGGAGAAGAATAGTCTTGATTAGATTTTTTGGAATCGTCTTTGAAATTTCTTTTGCCTTGGTAATGCGCAAAGTTTATGATTTTTATTGCTGAAATAACGTTCAACAACATTTTGAAATAGATTTAAGGGGATGTTTCCTGTACATGTATGTATATCTTGCATTTCTGTTCTATGAAAACAGTTTAATTTATTCTTTATTTTTTGTGTGTGTTCTCCCTAAAATCTTTGAGTTCTCTGATTTGTGCTTCTTTTTTTTAGGTGCGCCTGTTGTCCTTAACTGACTTTCCTGGTCATCAGCAGTCTTTCAGAAGCGTTGCATTTCCCTCTCAGCAAAAATGGAAGACTAGCCATCCTGACTTTCTCAGACATTCTGTACTGTGACTTGTAAGCCTGATGAACCCTTCACTTTTCAAAAGAGGTCATTTGTATAGTAGAATGTATATGTAGAATGTGTATGTATAGTAGAATGCTGTATTCTAGGGGTTAAGTTATGGATATGTGATTAATATAAAACCTGTGTCCCCAAAGAGCTCTGATTGAAGAGGAAGGGACAGACAAACAAATAGAATAACCCGTGATGAATTTTGGATTAGGAATAAGGAAAAGGTGCTATGGGAATACAGTGGAACGGATGCCTAATCTATTGGGTGGTGAAGGGAAGGAGGTTGGAGCAGGGAAAAAAGGTTTCCTTGAGGAGGTGATGTGGAAGGATGGTTAGAAGTCAGCCTAGAGAGAGGGAACCTTGTGAGCTAAGAGAGGAGTGAGTACCACTATATTAAGAGAGACAAGTTGTATAGTATGACTGTCCTAGTGCACATTTGGGGAGTGATGGCATGAGGTTAGAAAGGCAGGCAGAAATCTAGCTGTTAGGGAGTTAGGACTTAACCTGGTTAGCAGTTGGAATCCTTTACAAAAATTTTGTGTAGGGTAGCAACATGATGAAATTTAAATTATAGAAAGAACCCTGTAAGTGGTCGAGGTTGAAGTTAAAATATCAATTAGGTAGTTATTGCAGTATTTCAGGGGAGAAAGATTGAGGAGCTGAACAGAGGCAGTACAAAGAGGAGAGGACTCGTTTGGGAAATATGTAGGTAGTAAGATAGGACTGGGTGGCAGGATGAGTGAGGAAAATTTCTAGGATGACTTCAGGGTTTCTAATTTTGCTTTGTGTGCTTGGACGGAAAGTGTTCAAGGGCATGGCCTTTGGAGTCAGACATGCCAGGGTGTGCATCTGCCACTTAATAGTTTTATGATCTTGAGCAAGTTATCATGCCTTTAAATTCCATTTGTGATAGAGTATACATAGGGTTGTATACCCTATAGTATACATAGGGTTGTTGTGAGGATTAAATGGGATGGTGTATATAAAGTTATGTTAGCTGTTACTTATATTATCAAACAAGAAATATAAGAAGAAAGCTAATTATTAAGCCAAATGTGCGTGTACAAAAAAAGAAAGTTAATTAGAAAAAGATTCTGAAATCAGTTTGGGACGTGTTTAGGTTGTCTTCAGTCATCTAAATGATGATATTTAGAAAATAGGTGGAAATAAGGCCCTGGAGTCCAGTAAAATTCATGAGATACAGATGAGCTAGGAGATAAAATGGAGGCCAGTTAAAATTAAGTATATAAAGGAAAGAAGTTAAGGCAATGGCAACTTGCTGGGAAGGCCACTTTTTCTGAAGTTTACATTGACAAAAGAAAGGTGCTGATAAAATTATTTTTAGTGGCCCTTCATTAATATTCATAAAATGCTTCTACTTTAGTTTCAGAATTCTAATAATCTAAGAAAAACACTGATCAACAAAACTTTGGGGTATTAACCTGGCCTCACCTCAGCCTTCTGGGCAGTCTTCCTAATCTCATCACTTTTGTCTCATTCCTCATTCCCTGTGATGCCTCTTCCAAAATCTCTTTTTTCAGATCTTTAATTTCATCCCCATATTTCTTAACCTTCTTGTTTACTGAGATTATGGCAATTCACTGCATAAACTCTATCATACCTTACGGACCCCACCTCACTGTGTCTTCTAATTTCCTAAAATGTTTGCATCCCTACCCATACTCTTCCTTCAGTGTCATATCATGTTTCTTCTCTCTTAAGTAACTGCTATGGTCTGAATGTTTGTGTCCCCCCGAATTCACAACTGTATGATATCATTATCTCCATTTCATAGATTAGGTGATTTTTAGAGTGTTTAATTTCTTCAGTGTTACATAGCTGTTAGTGTAACAGCTAGTATAAAACCAAAGTTGTGTGATTTCAGAGCCTGCCCTTTTAACCACTACCCTATCCAGCACTGTCCAATAGAACTGTAACGTAAGCCACATACATAATTTTAAGTTTCCTAGTAATCATATTGAAAAAGGTAAAAAAAAAAGGTTAATTTTAATAATGCATTTTATGTTCCCTAATATATCCCAAATATTACATATCATTTTATCCTATAATCAATATAAAAAATTAATAAGCTTTTGTATGTTTTAATGCTGAGTTTGAAATCCAGTGTGTATTAGCACATTTCAATTTGGACTACCCACATTTCAAGTGCTCAGTAGCTACATGTGGCTAGTGGCTACCATATTGGACAGTGGCGATCTGTACCCTTAGGCACAGGTGGGGAACCTTTCCATGTTGGAAGGCTGCGTTAATTTAGCCATTATCAAATAAGGCCGAATTCAAGAAACTTCAATTAGATAAACGTACATTATTTTGTAAAAATGTACTATGTGCTTAATAATTTCAAAAAATGAAAACTATCTGTTCATTTTAAAGTTAACCTTTTAATGAATTTATTGTGTCTACTTTTTATTGGAAAGCATTTGAATATTTGATTGCAGCATGGAGGTTTGCAGTTTCAGGTGATCCTCTAGTTGGGTGTCAGTCATTTGTGATCTTAAGGGCATTTTGATTTGGGTTAGGTAGGAGAATGTAGATTGGCAGCAGTATGTGGTTGAAAAGCAGGAAAGCATTTTTCTATATTTCAGTTATATCTTTCTTAGCATCAAACAATGACTTTAAAATGTCATCTATTGAGAGCTCAATCAATCCCATCGTAGTTCTTTAGGTGCATTGGTGATATCAAGTAGGTGAGGCTGAAATGCTAATTTGAGTGTGATGTCATGATTCTCAAAGTCAGTGAACCTTTCACTGTGTTTTCCAATTAATAGGTCTATAACAGCTGTGTATTCTTCACATGATTTCAAATATATCATCCTGCTCATCAATGACCTTTGCTAATTGGGGAAATGTTCATCTGAAATTTCCTTTTGAGGAAGTGTTTTGAGAAAAGATAGATTTTTTTTCAAAATGCTTGGATTTTTGGCCACATACCGTATATAGACTTAGTTTTACCTTGCAAAGATATATTCAGGTCATTTTGATGTGACATATCACACAGAAATGCTGCATTCCTATAGAAATCTTCTTTCAATAATTCACATTGCTGATTCTGTTCTTCATAAAATTTAACTATCTGTGGTCATTCAGTTCCCCTCCCTCTGCAAAAAAAAAAGAAAAGCAAATTTAACTATCTGTTCTCACAGAGATAAAATTTGTGCTAACACCTGTCCCTGCCATAGCCAAAGCACTTTTAGAATGATATGGCAAATCTATACCAAACACCTCATCATTTAACTTTGGCGTGTTATGAAAGTGAGGATGCTGAGTTGCATTTGTGCAAATATAGTTAACAGTACTTATAACTTGTTGCAAAGTGTCACTTAAAATAGTAGCTCTAGCACACAGATTTGGCTGATACTAGGTACAAAGAAAATGAGAGCATCTGGATCTGTTAATACTTTTTTTTAAGTCTGTGCAATAAACCCTTCATGTTTTTGTATCATGGAAGTTGCACCATCTGTACATACACTCATTACATTTACCAAATTCCATCCAATTTCATGACAATTACCTTGAAAGTTGTCAAAGATATGTGTTCACAGAGTGCCCAACGTAACTCTTGGTAGCAAAGAGAATCTTATAACTTGAATGAACTATAAAAACTGACTGAGTCAGTAGTATCAGTTGTTTCATCCAAAGTTGAATAGTATACATTTTCCTTTCAAAGTATTGCATGAAATTGTGTTAAATTGATGGCTAATTCATGCTCAGTGGCATTATTTCCAGGTCTTATTACTGCTTTTTTGCTTTTCGTCTTTTAATTTCTGCAATACAACCTTTCATGCCTCTCCCTCTAATTTAAAATATTTGTGATCCTTGTGAGTGTTTAATGCTGATAAGCATTGAATTTCTTTACTGTTGATATTGCAGTATCACAAAGCAAGCAGATCATCTTATCTTTACAGAAAGAAGATAACATTGCAATTCCCAATCTTCATTAAACTGTTTTCTTCCTTCAGCATTCTTTTGGTCTTCTTTGACATGAGGGACTGTTAAGCAGACAGAATTAAAAAATACTGTTGAGCTGTGCAGCTATTCATAAATTCCACTTCAAACAGAAACCATGCACAGTTGTCAAAAACTGTTAACAGATTGGTGTAACTGACCCCCATAAACTCACCAACCAGCTTCGTGTGGTAGTTGTGCCAGTCAGGTGGGGGAAGTTACAACTAAATCATGAGTGTAGCAGCTGCCAATTTAGCCCTTATGGCTTACTAATGTTCTAATTGTGCCAGTTAATCTGGGAGGATTACTTTGTTGAAACTTATTTTATTCTTTAGTATTTTAAATGTGTTCATTATAAAAATATAAAAGATGAGCAAAAATGTATTAATAAAAATAAATGAATTTGTTTTGTAAAATTGGGATTTAGTCAGAAGGCCACACTTAAGGACCTAGGAGGCCACATGTGGCCTTAAAGCCACAGGTTCCCCAGCCCTGCCGTTAGGTCTGAGGTCACTCTGAAGCTTCAGAAGATTGTGAAAGGTACCTTTTGCTTGTGACAGCACTAATTTGTGTGAATGTTATGACAGTGGAACAGCATTACCTGACTGGGAGTAGGAAAGCCTGCCAGCCCTTAAGAGGCACAAAACCCATTGAAAGGTTGTTGACAGTTACTTAAAATTGAGTACCCCCAAATGAAATCAAAGATATAGATTACTTAGAGGGTAATTATTAGTATTAAAAAAGAATTCCCAGCATTCTTTTACATAATGATCTGTTATCATGGTACTGTGCATTTTATTAAGTTTTACCATTTATAGAACATTTTATATATACTTTCTTATTTGATCCTTACAGTAAACCAGTGAGATATTAGCTACATTTTTACAGATGATGAGTTGATTTTATAGAGGAATTTGAGTGATTTACTTCATTTTATGTGTAATGAAGATGAACCCCCAAGACTTGTTTTATAGACTCTGATATATTGTGTTTTTTCACTGCACCAGTTAACTTTGCCTTATGTATAGCAAAATATAGTTATGCTGTATTTATGAATTGTGACCAGTTAACACCCTCAGAGTGCAATATGTTGACCTCAGAAATGCATTCCTTAAAATCCTATGTAATTGTTAAAATGCCAATACTCCATTTCCTACTCAGTTACTGAATCTTATTTTACATGACTTTGTCTTATGTTGCTTAAGAAAGAATCCTAATCTGACTTTGGGTTTTGTTTGTTTTGGGCATTGCTATTTTGTTTGGACCTAGATTCCATAGGATTGAGTCATGATGTGAGCATATAACTAGTCATGGTAAATAAAGGAAGTACTTGGGGTCCTCCTGCCCCCAATTCTTTGTCCAAGAAAATCTTCATTCTAGGGAAGAATTACATGTTGTGAAGCTAGTGTTTATTTTCCAGTAATCCCTTCTGCAGTTAGGCCTTAAGGCAGATGCAGGCCCACTCCTTGCATGTTTTACATATGGAATTTCCATTTGAGATTTGTTTGTTTGTTTGTACAAAGGTCCAGCCTTAAAACAATTATTCACTCGGAGATTTTGGATCTACAGGTTGGATCTAGAATATAAAGGACCTTGAATGCCAGTTTAGAGATTTGAGCTTTATCCGTTGGCTTTAGGGAGCCACATGAGTAAAATGATGTTTTAGGCAGAATAATGTAGAGGATAGTTATCTGACACGTCTGGTATCTGGCTAGTTCAGATAACAGTAATTCTAGGGTCTAGATATCCTAACTCCAAAAGACCTTAGTGATTGAAAAAGACATTATAACTCATCAAAACATATGAATGACTAATGATGTTTAAGTGAGACTGACATTATTTACATCCCAAGGTAATAGCACCACCTGGTCATTCCCTGCCAAACATCATACATTACACTCATAGCACAGCTGTTTCTTATCATTCTTCAGTTACTACCATAGTGTAATTTATCAGCTTAATGTTTTTAAAAAATCTTTTTAGAACATGCTTGTTTCAATGGTTCCAATGTGCATACTTTCAATGATCTGTGATGAATTTGGAGGAAGACATAGTTGGCACAGACATTTCAGGAAACACAATTGAGATAAAAATCGCTAACTAATGAGAAGTACCTAGGCCCAGTTACTTCATCACTCAGTTTTTTTAACCTTTTAAATAATCATAGTAATTATAAATTACAATTTTTATACATAATCCCTACTTTTTTTGTTTTGTTTTTGAAACAGGGTCTTTCTCTGTTGCCTGGGCTGTATACAGTACAGTGACATCATCATAGCTCAGTGCAGACTCCAAATCCTGGGTTTGAGCAGTCGTCTTGCCCCAGCCTCTGGAGTAGCTGGGACTATGGATGTGTACCATCATGCCTCACTAATTTTTTAATTTTTTGTAAAGAGATAAGGTCTTGATATTGCCCAGGCTGGTCTTAAATTCCTAGTTTCAAGTGATCCCCCTGCCTGGCCTCCCAAAGTGCTAGGATTACAGGTGTGAGCCATGGTGCCCAACCCATAGTACCTACTTTTTATGAGTTCAAGTTTTAACTGCAATTTCACATATAAAGTGCTTAGCACAGTGTCTAGCATACTAGATATTTAATAAATGTTAGTTGTTCTTTTTGTTGTAATCATCATCATTTTAGTTAATGGGTGGTATAGACTGGGTAACCAAGAATCAAGAATCATGGAGGCTAATTAGGAAATTATATTTTATGATGCTGAGAGCTGGAACTGTTAAGGGGGGGAGGATAAAAAGGAGGAACTAAATGTGAGAGATACTGAGAAAAGAATTGATGGGATTTAGGAGTTGATAAGATTTGGGTCAGGGTTAATGGCTTATTGTGATAGTAATGTCATGGAGTTGGGAGAGCTGACTGTTACATCTTGAGTTTGAGCTAGGGATTTCAGCAGGCAGTTGGAAATACAGGGTTGGAGTTTCAGAGAAAACTCAGAATTGTAGTTATCAGTTAAAGCCTAACAAAAGCCCTGAGAGAAATCAGAAAAAAAGTTTGTAAGCTCTGGTTCTGGTTAAAAAAAAAAAGAAAAAAGCAATTTTCTCCTTCTTACATTGTTATGGCTTTTTAAAAACCCAGTTTTGGTTGTTTTTATTTGTAAGAGATAATTAGATTACACATCAACAGAGGAAGTATTGTCAGGCGAACGTGGTAACCACTACACTATGGAAACAACAGAGGAAGTATTGAATGACTTGGCTATATTTAAGTCTTAGGTCTGCCTCTTAATAACTGGATGACCTTGGGCAAGTTTCCTAACTTCTCTGTGCCTCAGGAGTCTTATGAAATGAAGATGATAATGGCACCTATTCCAAAGAGTATTGGTAAGAAATAAATGATTAGATATTGTATTCACTAACAGTAGAGTCTAGCATACAGTAAGGCTTAAGGAATGTGAGCTATTATTACATCATTATTATTGCCGTTCTGTTAGTCAGGAATGTTTAACAATTCTTATTTTTACAACTTGTATTTTTATCTTCTAGCTACTCTGTTGACAGCTAGAATGAAACAGTTGCCTGCAGCAACAGTCCGCCTCCTTTCAAGTTCTCAGATCATCACTTCAGTGGTCAGTGTTGTAAAAGAGCTCATTGAAAACTCCTTGGATGCTGGTGCCACAAGCATAGATGTTAAACTCGTGAGTGTCCTTGAGAAGCCAGATACTTCCAAAGCAAAAAAGGGACAGATATTTTCTCCTTAAACCTTTGTTTTTTTTCTGTGTACCAGCAAATTATTCTTAGGACATTGGACTATTTGTCTTAAGGGTAAATTGTTAAAAATAAATTTTAATTTAGATTAACATTATAGTAAAACTAAAAATTATAAAAGAAAACATGTTCTTTAGGACTTCATCACCTAAAACGTCAATTTAAAGTCTGTGTGTACTCCAAATAGTTGTCCTTGGTTATTCATACTTACTTGTTTCAAATATTCTCCTTTGCATTTTATTTTATTTTTTTTTCAAGAAGTGTGGGTCTCACTCTGTCACCCAGGCTGGAGTGCAGTGATGTGATAATAGCTCACTGTAGCCTTGAACTCCTGGGCTCAGCGATCCTCTTTCCTTTAGCCTCCCCTGTAGGTGGGACTACAGGCATGTATGGCTGTGCCCAGCTACTTTTTATTTATTTTTTTTAGAAATGGGGTCTTGGTTATGTTGTTCAGATTGGTCTTGAACTCCTGGCCTCAAACAATCCTCCTGCCTCAGGCTTCTGAGTCACTGGGATTACAGGCATAAGCTACTGTGCCCAGCTAAGTCATTTTAGTTAATATGACTTATAACACTCAGTCATGATTTATTGCAGTTAGTTTGCATATCTGTTTGCTCTGTTCTGAATTGCTAGTTCATAGATGTAAGGTCTATAATTTGTTTATTTTTGTGTCCTCCATACCTGGCCAGTACCTAGTACATACCAGGAAGATCAATAAATTTTTTTGATTGAATATAAGAATACATTTTTTAAAGTCTCCTAATTATCAGGTATTAAGTTATTTCTAGTATTATGGAATTAGAAATGATGCTGATTGGAATATCTTCGTAGGAAAGGGACCTAAACTTTTCTTATCTATCAGATAAAATTCTGTGAGATCTCTCTCTTTATATATATATATATATATGTATATGCATAAATAAGACACCAGTCACTTCTTATAAAAACTTTGTTTATTAACTACTACTGTACCTATTTTAGAAATAGTGTTCTGAGAACTTGCCCAAAGTCACATAATTAGTAAGTAGTGACACTGAGATTAGAATTCAGGACTTTCAGACTATAAAACCCATTCAATACCTTTCCCCTATGTCAGTGGTTCTCATAATGTTTGGGTGCATCAGAATAACTTAGAGCATTTGTTAAAATAGTTACTGGGCCCCACTCTTAGAACTTCACATTCTAGGTTGGGCCTGACAGTTTGCATTTCTATTAAGTTTCTAATTGATACTGATGCTGCTACCTTAGAGAACACACTTTGATAAGTGCTTTTCTATATCAAATCTGTATTTTGTTTTTAAATAATATACTCTAAGCTTTATAAACCTGAAAAAAAGTAAATTAAACTCAAAGAAAGACAATTTATGTTTCTTAGGCATTTCTTATAGTTCAATCTGATTAGAGTACAATTGGTAATAATTGAATAGGATTAGATAGTTATATCCAAGAGATTTCACTTAAGAATCTTAAATGTATCTTGTTCTTAAGTGTCTCTGGAAGAAAAACATTGTTTTGTAAAGTAGTGTTGCAAAGTTAACAGAAGTCCTCTTTTAAGACTAAATAAAACATTTTAACCTGATTGTATATTTTAGTCTTGACATTTACTGATAACTGCTTTGTAGAATTTTAAAATAAGCACCACAAATGTTTTATTGTGGTTTTGTGCAATAATAGCTATCCTGACTAGGTATGTTTTTATAATTAATTAAACATGATAACACAATTTTAAATATTTACACGGATCTTTATGTTCTGATTTTACTCAGATGCTTAGAGTTCTTATTTATGTTGCAAGATTTGCATTTCTGTATGATTTTTCTGTAAAAATGAAGCAAATATTCATAGAATATCAACTTAATTTTAGATTGAAAGAGATTTGAGGAACTAAATCTTAAATGTTTTCCTCCAATGTCTTGTATATCTTATTTATTCAAAAATTGCTGACATTTGTAATATCATACAATTTTAGGTTATTAAAAAGATGTGGTATTATTTTTTTTCTTTTGTTTAGAGCAGTTTTATTTATTTTTTTGAGACAGAGTCTAGCTCTGTTGCCTAGGCTAGTGTGCCATGGCATCAACCTAGCTCACAGCAACCTCAGACACCTGGGCTGAAGCCATCCTCCTGCCTCAGCCACCTGAGTAGCTGAGACTACAGGCATATGCCACCATGCCTGGCTAATTTTTTTCTATTTTTAGTAGAGACAGGGTCTCATTCTTTGCTCAGGCTATTATCTAACTCTTGAGCTCAAATGATCCTCCCACCTCAGCCTGCCAGAGTGCTAGGATTACAGGCATGAGCCACTATGCCTGGCCAGATATATTATTTTAAATACTATACTTTTTATAATTTTAGGAAGTTTTTTTCTCCCTTTATAACTTGCATCTATGGTCATATGTGTAAAACTTTGTGGAGTCAGTATTACGATAGAAGTTGGCTACCAAATTCAGGATTTGGTATTCATAGAAGGTGATCACTATAGTAATTTAGATTTTATTTTTACTATATATGCATATTTTTAGTATTAGAATATAAAACTAAAATATGAATTTAGTTTTTTAAAAATTTTTCTTGACTTTTGAATTAAAAAGTCACTGGGGTTGCCTAATTCAGTGTTTCTCAGCAATTTCCTGTTAAGTGATTATTTGCAAAAAGAAATTTAGAGAGTTATAATGTAGTAAGTATTTAAAGTTTTGTATGAAAGCAACAAGGGAAAAAATATTAAAAATCAGGTTGAATAATAGTTACTAGAGCCTTGGTCGTTAGAAAAGGTTTGCTTTATTGGTTTATTGATAGTGTTTTGTTTTGTTTAGGAACTTACATATATGAAAGGAATATATAACTTGGAAAAAATTTTGGTCAAATTTAAACAAATTATCATAAATGCTCATTATAGTGAAACAATTAAAAGGACTGACCTCCTTATTTTAGAATTGAATCTGAGCCCAAAGAAAATAAGGAACTTGGTAGGAAGATAGCTAGGAATTAGTAGAGCTAAAGATTTTAAATTCTTATTTCCATAATGTTATGCTTCCATATGACATAAATAAATGGCAAAATTGTTTCTTTTGTGGTTTATTTTGCTTCTAAATGTGGTAACAGTTTAATATTTTTATATACTAAAAGTGTTTTTTAACATTTCATAGGAAAACTATGGATTTGATAAAATTGAGGTGCGCGATAATGGTGAGGGTATCAAGGCTGTTGATGCACCTGTAATGGCAGTGAAGTACTACACCTCAAAAATAAGTAGTCATGAAGATCTTGAAAACTTGACAACTTACGGTTTTCGTGGAGAAGCCTTGGGATCAATTTGTTGTGTAGCTGAGGTAAGGTAATTTATGTTGGTAAATGTTAGTAGTGATTCCATAATCACAAAATATTAGAATTAAGAGAAATAGTTCAGTATTTGAAGTATGTTTTTAAATTTTTTATTATAGTAAAACATGCATAATATAAAAGTTGCCATTTTAGCCATATTTATCTTGGTTTTGTTTTTTGAGATGGTCTTGCTGTCACTCAGGCTAGAATGCAGTGGCATGATCATAGCTTACTGCAACATCAAACTCCTGGACTCAAGCTATCCTCCTGCCTCAGCCTGCCAAGTAGCTAGGACTACTGGTGAGCACAACTATGCCCAGCTATTTTATTTTAATTTTTTTTGGAGATGGATCTTGCTACGTTACCCAGGCTGATCTCAAACACCGGGCCTCAAGCGATCCTCCTGCCATGGCCTCCCAAAGTACTGGGATTACAGGCATGAGCCACCACACCTGGCCCATTTTAACCATTTTTAAGTGTACAATTCAGTGGCAGTGGCATTAAGTACATTCACATTTTTATGCATCCATCAGTATTATCAATCTCCAAAACTTTTTCAGCATCCCAAACTGTGTACCCATTAAACACTAAATTCCCATTCCTTTTGCCCCCTATCCCCCAGTAATCACTGTTTTACTTTGTCTCCATGAATTTGACTATTGTAAGTACCTCATATAAGTGGAATCATATTACAATATTTGTTCTTCCGTGTCTGTCCTATTTCACTTAGCATACCATCTACAAGGTTCATCCAGTGTTGTAGCATGTGTAAGAATTTCCTTTTTAAGGCTGAATATTTCATTGTATATACCACATTTTATTTATACTTTCATCCATCTATGGACGCTTGGGTTGCTTGCACCTTTTGGCTGTTGTGAATAATGTTGCTGTGAACACTGGTGTACAGATATCTGTATGAGTCCCTACTTTCAATTCTTTTGGTTATATACCCAGAAGTGGACTTGCTGTGTCATATGGCAATTCTATGTTTAATTTTTTGAAGGGTGGCAAAGTGTGTTTTACAGTGTTGATATTTATTAGAGGAACAGGTGGTTTAGTGGCCCATTGGCTTGAAAAAAGTATGGCAAAAAAACTAAACAGATATGTAACTATAGCACTTCTTAAAGCCTTTACTAAAGCATGTTGTAAATCTCAAGGTTGGTGATTTATAGTAGGTATATTTCTCTATACCTGTTTGACTATAAAACACTTGTATTGAGAAGCATATCACTGTTTTTGTTTTTTTTGTTCTGTGGAGCACACTTTGGAAATATCACACTAGTCAGTACAGATAATGAAATTATGCTCTAGAGATGTGAATTGACTTGGTTTAAACCCTAGCTAGTTAGGGGCAGATTGGGTCCAAGAACTTTATTCTTCTAACTGCTGCTTAGGTACTTTCAATGTCTATAAACCCATGAGTTCGGTGCCTGGCACACTCAATTGCATGGTACCAATTATAGTACACTGCCTCTGTCCCAGATTTTATAACTAGTTTGTGGCAAAGCCCATCTAGAACCTTGATCTCTTCATTTACATGTATCCCAGTTGTGTTTGATTACATGATTCTATGCTAGTTTCTTTGTGCTATACTATTACTATGTGGGTGTTGGGCTCTTTTATTGTGTAATAGTATCTGTGTGCCAGTGAATGACAGGGTGATTGTGAGGGTCTCTTTAGCTATTGAAGTTTGCCCAGTGGCCATATATAATCCTTCATTTGTGCTTAGGCTGGCAGACCCTATTTAGGTGAGAATGTTCAGGTGCAGTAAAATGATAGGACTTCATGCCTGTTGTCCAGGAAAAATGGCATGGACCTGAGATATTGTTACTGTCTCCTTTTCTAGACTTTGGACATCTGTTTAGTAGCCTAGTCTCCCCAGCAGTGATGTATTCTCCAGGCTCATTGTGGTCTTCCCTCAGCACTTCTGTCTTTGAAGTGCTGGCACAGTGTATGTTTTTTCCATTTTTTGAAGATAGGGTCTCAGGTGCACATGCTAACTTGACTTACAGTGGGGTTAAATCCCAGTAAACCCATTGTAAGTTGAAAATGTTGTAAGTCAAAAATACATTTAATACACTGACCTGCCAAACCTCATAGCTTAGCCTAGCCTACTTTAAACATGCTTAGAACACTTCTGTTCGCCTACATTTGGGCACAATCATTTGGCTGCACTGTAGAATATCAGTTGTTTACCCTCATGATGGTGTGGCCAACTGGGAGCTGTGGCTCACTTCCACTGCCCAACATTGCAGGAGTATCCTACTGCTTCCTATTAAATGCATTTTGCTTTCACACCATTGTAAAGTCAAAAAATTGTAAGTTGAACTATTGTAAATTGGGGACCAACTGTATTCACCTACTCTTTTACTTTGGGGTTCTGTAGGTGATGTCCTACATAGGCCAGAAAAATTGTGGAGGTGATGAAGTTCAAGTGGGAGGTTTTTGCTGTTGGAACATAGAGGACTAGGGGCTCTTGCTTGTTATAATCTGTATGCTCAGATACCACTGAAGGAGGAATCATTAAGTGCACTCTAAAAACCTCTGTCCATGATCTAGCACACCATGTGCTTCTCTGTCTTGCTCACTTGTTTTATTTAGAGTTCACTGAGCCTCCAGATAGATTTTGGGGAAGAGCGACCGGAGATACAACTGGGCATTGCCCATCTTTCTGCCCAGAGACTGTATATGGGAACCTGTAGCCCGGTATCTCATACAGAGTGTCTGTTTTTAAAATGTAAAATGGAGTTTGCAGTAGGGAACCTCTGAACCTCCCAGTACTAGTACTGTTGTCAGAGTTCTCAGTGGCTATTTTGGAAGTTATATTTTTTGTTGTAGAACTTAAGTATTTGATATTTTTTTTAGCTGTTGGCAAATAGTCTTTAAGCTTTATTTGGTAGAGTTTTTTCAGAAAAGATAATAATTCGACATTTCTATATTTTCTACAAGATGTTTATAGCCTTTCAGAGCTGAAGTTGGTCATAATCAGCTTTGTCTGCTAGGTGGCAGCACTATACTTAGTCTTTATAGATACGTTATACATGAACCATATGATTTATTCAAAGCTTCATTGCAGTTCTAATTCTAGATGGCAGTTTTGCAAGTCTTTGTCCATTGGTCACTCTATCTTGTTTCCTTATTTGATTACTTAAACCCACTTAATAGACAAGTTTATAATTTTTTATTTTTGAGGCATTCAAATGGCCTGGAGTATAAATAGTTAAGATAATTTTTCTCATCAAAATTACAAAAGAATTACCAAAGTATCACAATAATGGAAAACTATAAGCTTAAAAAAATTATGTTTGCATTTACACATTGCAATGCCAAGCATTTTTTTTATCTTAGAAAATATTAATGGACTATTTTATTAAATCCCCATTCTTGTAAATCTTTGGAAAACTACACACACACACAGAGCACAATGAATTTGTACACATATATATACCCTAGATCAAAATACAGACCATTATCAGCACCCCAGAAAGTTCTCTCATACCCCTCCATTCAGTGCTTCTCAAAACTGCTATTCTGACCTCTAGCAACATAAATTAGTCCTACATGTTCTTGAACTTGATATAAATAGAATCCTGCAGCATGTATTATTTTATCACAGTTTTTGAGGATTATTTAGGATTGATTGTACCTGAAAGCTAAAGGAAATATAGAACTGGAAGGGATTCTGGTGTTAGTAGTGGACCCTGGTGTATCGCCCAGATGCCTCCTTCAAGACTGAGCACTTGTCCCCCATCTTCCAGGGGTATTGGTGAGTGAATGTTCACAGCTGAATCTCCCTCGGAGATTGCCGTTACCTCAGCTGAAGAGAGTTCCTTTACCCAGGTCATGCAGGGCAAACTGCATCCAGTAACTGGTTGATGAGGGTTGAAAAGGCCCAGGCCCACCCAGTTCAGGGCAAGGATTCCCCGTCCCCACAGGTGATCATCTCAGAATACTCATCAATAAATTTCTGTTTACTAATCTTCAACGTGGAGTCTGCTTCACTGGTAAGGCAACCTACAGTGCAGATCTTCTGTGGTTCCGTCTCTTCATATTACTGATGAGGAAAACTGGGGTCTTGTGAAGCCAAATGCCAGGTCTTTGTACCCCAATTTCAAAACACAGTCTCTTAATAAGTAATCAACTAATACTTCATTGTCTGCTCTATTCTGGATGCTGTGCTAGGTAGGCTATTTCAGAGGAACTGTGCACAGTGAAGTAAATGGAATATGAAATTTATGACCTGTTTAGGAATACAGTTTATCCAAGGCAAAGCCCAGAATTCAGTTGTAATTTCATGCCTTTCAATACTGAGTTCTCCCCAGTTGGCTATATCACCGTCTTACTAGCATGATTAGCGAGGTATTTTTAAGTTTAAAAATACTTCCATATTAAAATAATAAATATACCCAGGCCTGCAGTGGTAAGCTCAATAGATAAATTGTTGGGAGTAGTCAAATTAAAACTTATATGGGAGGACTGTGAATAGTATCTCAGAAAAACAAAGTAATATATGTTTGTTAAAGTCAGTTACGTTTAAAAATAAATGTTTGTTCAGTAAGGCTTAATGAGTGCTTTTGGGGGAAAAAGTTCACTTTTTAAAGTTGAATGTTCTTCAGCACTCAGAAAGAATTGAGGTTACCTATATAGAAGTTCCTTATTTATTTTCAAGACTGGTATATTTTGAAATTTTTAGATAGAGATTTATAGTTACATAATAAAAATTAATGATTTGTTTTCTCTACCAAACTGTTGCAGAGAATTTTAAAAGTCATACAGTTGCAAACCATCCAAGGCTCAACAGCTTGATAATATGTAGTTGGAAATTAGTTTTGTTGCACTATCAAACAGCCATCACCCAAAACTCCAATTTTCAACATTTCTTTTCATTAGGTTATTTTAAAGATGTTAATAATTTTAGTTATAAAAAGAAAAATTAAGCTAGACTTTCAGCAAAATTGGCAAGAGGAATCTAAAATACATCTAATTTTGTATTCTTTATTCGTATACTGGAAAAGAATGGGCAGTTTTCCTAAAAGGAAACTTTTCCTAAAAGTTACTGTAAAGTAACTTCCAACCCTAAACAGTCCAAAGGAGTAAAGCATTCTTTTTATATATACAGAGTAAACTATTGATATTTAAAATAGAATTACTGCTTTCATAATCTGCGATGAATGTAAGTATATCAGTGACTAACACAAATTGGTAATGGTTTTCTTTAAAATCATATCAGCAAGCATCATTTCTCTTAACATTTATTGCTTGTAGAGCAATAATTTTGAGTTATTGTCATCTTCAGTGTTAAATTACTGGTATTGTTAAATTACAGCTTTACCAAGCAGTGATAGGAATGACCTAGAGATAGTGAAAATTCTGCTTTTGACCTGTTCATAAAAATATTTATGAAGACTACTTGTATATATTATTCCTATCACATAATAAAGATGTATATAATAAAAGATCTTATTCCTTTTTAGGTTGATAGTTTTTATATGTGTTATATTATAAACGGTCTTTTTCGTGCACAAGAAATGTTGAAGAAACTCATTTAAGCTTTTTGAACTGGATTTTAAATGGAAACTAAATTACTCCTTGGTTTTAGGAGAAATACAGAACAATTTTGTCTTTTTAAACTCAAAAACAAACTCTGAGCTAACAGTCAGAAGCCTAATTCTAAATCCCAAGTGTTTGAATAGGAGACCTAGCCTAAGGTGTAAAACAGGTTAACTTTTCTGAGTCATTTTTTTTTTAATCTATAACATGAGGATAATGATTTGAGGGTCAAGTAAACAGTACATGTTAAAGTATCTTAAATAGTGTCTTGTGCCATACAGATGAAAGTTATTTCTACTTTAGACTTGAATGAATGTGAAAAAGGAGTATTCAGCTGTATCACCTATGTGAGGAAATTATTACACTTGCATGTTCCCTTCTGTAGGCAGTATTTCACATCAACATCCAAAGTTCATGCAGACTCCTCCACATTTGGGGGAAATCCTTTGTAAAATTTAACAGCCATTCATAGGTAATTGCTAATTCGCACCAAAGGTCTTCATTCTGTATCGTAAGTTCATTTTTTCCTTCCGAAGCATTAGAGGAGTTTGCCAGCCTTTCTCTTCATAGCATTCATATTTATTGATTCATTCATTTAACATTTTTTAAGTGGTCACAGTGTGCTGTGTATTATTCTGACCTATCAAATTCACATACAGCTGACCCTTAAACAGTGTCAGGGTAAGGGATACAGATCAGACCCCCAATGCAGTCAAAAATCTGCATGTAACTTCTGATTCCCTGAAAACTTAACTACGAATAGCCTACTGTTGACCAGAAGCCTTACCGCTAACAAACAATTAACACGTATTTTGTATGCTATATACTGTATTATTACAATAAAAGTAAGCTAAAGAAAAGAAAATGTTATTGGGAAAATCATAAGGAAGAGAAAACATATTTGCTGAATAAGTGGCAGTGGATCATCATAAAAGTGTTCATCCTTGTCTTCACATTAAGTAGACTGTGGAAGAGGAGGGGTTGGTCTTGCTGTCCCAGGGGTGACACAGGCAGAAAAAAAATCCATGTGTAAGTGGACCCATGCAGTTTAGCCCACCTGTTGTTCAAGGGTTAGCTATACATAATTTTGGGATGAGGTAATACAGGATCTGTTGGTTTGTTTTTGTTTTACATCACATTAAGTCTCTATGGCTTAGAGGAGCAGAATAAGAAACTAAGTCATTCTGTTTTGAAGGTGAAAGTTGGAACTCTGTTATTTGTGGGCCCACATAGCTGTAAAAAGGTCAGGAAAAGCTCCTAGCATTATTCTGATGGTTCTAAGCCAAGTAAATGATTCCTGACTCCTTTTCCACGATGTGAGTTACTTCCTATATCCTTTATAGCCTTGGTGGTAGAGCTTTAGTCAGAGTAGGCTCAGAAATTTTTTAAACACTTGGAATATTTGGTTCCTAAGTACAGCTTCCTCGTAGGTGAATAGAACTCTGTTGAAAGTAGAAAAGCCAGGGCCAAGATCTCCCTGTCGCTAGACTTCCCATAGTAGGTATCTGGGCAGCTTCTAAAGTCAGAGTACTTTAGTGTACGGCTATGCTCAGGCAGGCATATGAGAAAGAGAAAGAAATTTCAGTCATCCAAGCAAAAGTGCATATTTCACTTGAATCATAAAGACCATTTATCTTAATTTTCAGACTCATGTTTTCTATGCCAAAATGTTCATCCAAAAGTCAGCCCAAAAAAACCAAAAGGTTTTACGATAATTACCTGGTATCTAAACTTTGAAGAAAAACTGTGTTTACCTAAAGTTTAAATGTTTTTATGTAATTTTATAATAATTTCTTAAAACTCAGTGACTGGACTAGAGAGTCAGTTTTTAATAACCGATAGCTAATGTAACTTGTAAGACCCTCTAAGAACTTCTATAATTTTTCTGTTTAAAATACTGGGTTTTTTTTTCCTTCTCTTGACACCACTACATTCACTCATTTCTGTGATTCCTCAATGTCGGTAGTAAGAACCACCACTAATAGTTTGTAATATCAGAGATGCTCCTGATGGTGGAGTTATTGCAGGTTTAAATGCTAGCTGCTGCACAGCTAATGCTTTCTGAACCTGTGCCTGGTCCAAAAAAAGGTTTCCTGCCTAGGACACAAGGTCATATGATGAAATGAACTCTTGAAATACAATTCCTTTCCTTCCTCTGAGGAACACACTGTATTTCATGAATTTGTAAAATACGCTTATGTGCTTGTTTTATCCTTCACTGTCTTTAGCTGTGAATTGCAAAACATTTCCTATCCAAATAAATTTTCATAGCACCCTACAAATTATAGTTTTAAAAAATTTTTAGTATTGAAAAATAATACTGTGTTCTGTTTTTGTTTTTTTTTTTTTTTACTTTACCGTAAATGTTACATTATGAACACTAAGGTCCTATTTTACTTTTTAGCACTTCAGTTTATTCATCTAGGCTGGAGGATATTTATTATTCACTAATATGTTTAAAAGATGAGCAAGTTAATATAAAATGCTTTGAAGTGGTTAAAGCAAAATCCCATGTAACCTTATAAAGTATTAGCATCATCTTCATCTTATCATCACCCTCCCCTTAAAGATGATAGTGTAATCATTTATTCAGGACCATCTAGAAGTTACTGGCAGAGTTAGTACTGGAACTCAGAGTTCCAGGGCTGTCTTTGCTCAGTGACACCAACTTTAGGTGGCTAGTTCTTTGGAGAATAGAAATAGAATTCAGTTGACCTTGGCATTTTGGAGAAGCAGTTGGTTAAAAGTAGAATTATTTTTAGAGGTACAATCATGAAGTGATTAAACACAGGAAAGAAAATCTTTAGCAATTTCTGTCCTGTAATATAAAGCTCTGAACCATGGAATGTATTTTGGAAGAAGTAGAATAATCACTGAAGAGTACACAGAAGCTCTCAACTTGTCTGTTTTAGGTACTTTTTTTGTTGGGGGGATAGTTATCACAGAAATAGCTTGATACAATACCTCTAGTAAGGGTTTTATGGACTTCATTCTCAGAATCTAGCAGATTCTGCCAGTATTGTGAGGTAGAGAAGCCATATATATATATATACATATATATACATATATATATATATATATTTGTGTGTGTGTGTGTGTGTGTGTGTGTGTGTGGTGGCTCTGATATTCTCTGTATGGTACCCACTTGCTCCAGAGAGCCCTATGGCCTACAATAAATCTGCTTGGTTAGGGCAGGGTGATAGAACCATCAAATGTAGACCCAGCTGGCTCCAGAAGAGTTCCAGCTCCTGAGCAGAAGGATGGCCAAGAAAGATTACTGTCAATTTTGGGTCTTCGTTGTTCACCAGATGTGTGAGGAGGCTATCTTCTTCCCAGTTCACCTTGTTTTCCTTGCCAGCATCCCCATTCTTCAGCTTTGGGTTTTTTCCTAACAAAGGTATATTTTATTATTGTTACACTTTCTGACTAATCTCATGAGGTAGGTAAATAGAAAGCTAAGGATGAGCATTACTCAGAAGAGAGCAGACACTTTAAAATTTTATTTCTATGACCAACATCTGAAGAAGTGTTTGCATGCTGAATGAAATCTCTTCTTACGCTTACACATTTTAATGCTAAAGTTTTTTAATTAATAAAAATTTTACACTTAAACAATGAGTTTAAAACCTGGTTTTAAGAAAAAATTGTCCATAAATATATATATATGTATAATTTAAATTTTATTTTTTTGAACCATAAACTTGAAATACAGAAGTGCAGTTTTTACACAGAATATACAAAGGGGAAAAAATGATCACTTTACCAAAGGATTATTCATTTGCCATCAAATTTATGGAGACAATCTGTTAAAAAGCAAGCTCTCCTAATGCAGTTGAAGTCTTTGCTTTTACAGATATGTCATATGATATATATGTAATATATATAGCCATTTCAAGTATACTGGTTTGTGTACGAGTATTTTAATTAAAATACTTGAAATAAAAAGCAGTAATTGCAACAGGAAAAATACAAGCTGGCCTATTGCTATTAGTATAACTAAGGGATATTACAAAAGAAGTAGGTTTAAGAATTTGTCAAATAAAACTGTTTACAGTATTAACTAAATATATTATGTGATAATTATTTTAAATCTAATTTGATAATGACCCCGTAGAATATCTAAAATGGTAATTTTATTAGAGGTTTTTTTTTTCTCCAGGTTTTAGTTACAACAAGGACGGCTGCTGATAATTTTAGCACCCAATATGTTTTAGATGGCAGTGGTCACATACTTTCTCAAAAACCTTCACATCTTGGTCAAGGTAAGAGAATAGCTTCGTAGCCTTCTTTATCTTTTGTCTTATTTGTTTTAAAACAGTGTTACTCCTCAAATTTAAATGTGTTGGTTTGGGCTTGATCCTGATAAAGGCTAATTAAGTTCCAGGTGAACATTCAGCCTTTACTCTAGTCACCAGTCTCTTAAATATTTAGAGTTGTTCTCAACTCTCTTATGTGATAGACTGTGGACAACTTGGTGGATTAGTTGCTCTTCTGTAAAAACGTTAAGAGCATTCATTTTACTTGTGCTGCATCACCAGTATCTTCATATATGAAGTATAATATTTTATTGAAACACCTAAAACGTCATTGATTTGGTAACAATGGTAATAAACCATATCATGAAGATATTACTGTTATGGTTAAATAATTTAAAATATATTTATTTGTGGAAAACTTCAAACGTACGCACAAGTAGATAGAATAGTGTACTCTTCATTCAATTTCAGCAATTATCAACTCATTGCTAAAGTTCTTTCTCTAATACCCTTACCTCTTTTCTCCCTTTCTGTATTATTTTGAAGCAAATACATTATTGTTGCTGCTTATCATTTAGTTAATGGTGTTTCATATCCTTTTATGTAATTTTATTACATTTTAATTAGTATCTTACATTTTTAAGTTTTTCTAAAAACTACTGTAGGGAAAAAATATCCCTTTAGGCTTGAGTTTCACATGTCTCCTTTAATCTTTTTCACACTGCTAATTTGTGGTAATAGGATGATTAAAAGAATATTAAAGATATGGTCTCTTTAACATCATGTTCAAAAGAATTATTAGGTCTCAAAAAGGACTTTTTTGGTTTTTTCTTTAGCCTTCTCCTCCTCTAGTTTGTATCATAAATTCATGTTTAATTTTGTGATCCCTCATTATAATTTATCAAAGTACATGCCATGTATTTTCTGTGGTTTCTCCTTCCAGGTTTAGTGTTACTAGATTTTTTTCCAAATGACTTCTGTCTTAATTGAAATTATTTTCTGTTATCTTAATACAGATACCAAATTCTCTCTTTTTCCTATTTTATAAATCCTTAGCTTTGTTACTGATTACTTTTGCCCATTTGGGATTAATATTTTTGTATCCACCTAGGGGAAAGAGTAAACAGAAACTCCTAAGAAAACACACTGTTTTTTCTCATTTGTTCAGTTAATGAAAATGAGTTCAAGTCTAACAGCTATTTACTTTGATGTATAATAATAAAAATTGTGTATATTTTAATTAAAAAATAATAAATTGTAATTCTTTTACTATGTATTGAAGGTTAGGACAAACCCTCTCCAGAAATACTCTGAGCTCAGTTCTTAGGAATTCAAATTAGGAAACCATTAGGAGGTATTTGAGTAGCTCTCCAGTAGAGTACTTTGAAGTAATCTAGTCGCCTTATAAAATTTAAAAGTATTTATTTTTATCTTAGTAGTAACCAGTCTAATCTGGATGGCCAGTGGCTCTGCATCACTCATACTTCTCATGCTTGTCTTTATTCATCTCCATGGGAACTATGAAATAACAATCCTGAGATATGGAATCCATCTGATCTTTGCCCTTTTGCTGGTTGATTTTTCTTTTCCTGCTGACCTCAGCCTTCTACCTTTAGGAAGTGAGAACAGGTATGCGTATTAAAAAATTTCTATAGTCAATGAATGAAACTTATTTCTTTAGCATGTTCCTTTTATCGTAAGAAGCAACATACTTAGGAAATTAGTAGTTATAAAACTAGTAATTAACCTTTCATAACTCACTTGTTTCATCTAATTACTGTTGATTGGTTAGGAAAACAAAAAATTAAAGTCTTAATTTTAAATTGCTCTAGATGGACATATTATAGAAATCTATAAACCGTTTCAAAAGTCTTTTACATTTATATTGCTTTAGCGTTGATAGTTTTTGAGTGATTGAATCACAGACTCACATTTCACCAGCTGTCATTCAGCTTCCATTTAAATATTTTCTGTGTAAGATAAAACTACAGTTCAACCATCCTAATTTATACCTGTACATTTAGGGTTCTCAGATTAATTTCTGCTGCGGTGTGAACATCCTTGCTTTGCAGTTCCTTTTCATATCATCTGATAGGATGTCACCTATAGATAGCATAATTGTAAGTGTAGAAACAGCTTACAACAAAATTTTATTTAGGCATTGGAAAATTTGTTGCCCATTTAAAAAACATTTTAAAGAGTTTAAAAAGTTTACTGCAAATCCCAGTTATGGTTTTTCTAGGTGTAGGTTTTTTTAATGGATTAATTTAGACATTTAAAATGATTTATGTGTTTAACAGTATGTTTTAAATTGCCCTTACCTTTGTTCACTTCCATTTTAAAACATTTTTTGAAACTAAAAAGAAATGAGTTTCCAGCTTTTAAATTTTTTTACCAAGAACACTGACTAAATTGTTTGCCTTTGTCATATCTTTTTCTGTTGTCACTTTTTTTTTACCCAAGATAATAAGTATTAAGTTTTCTAAATTGATTTACCCTCCTGGACAAATCCTTTTAATGCCTCCTAGTACTTCTGACTTAGAAATTTCTCAGTTACCAAAAGTAGTGTATTTAAATTGCTCTGATCAAGGTATTTCCTTTCCCTACCCTCTTATTAGAGTAGAGCATCATGTTCTTTGTAAATTTCTGCTATGTGTGATTATCCATGTATTAAAAGATCTTTTCATCTTAATTTAAGAATGGAACTTTTATTCATTAAATAAAAGTTTATTCATTAACAAAACTTTCTGATATAGTCAAGGAACCATACCTTTATTTTAGGCATATAAATAGCTGTCTTTATAAATGGCATAACATAGGGTCATGTAAAAATATAATACGGAGCATATCACAAGACTGTATTTTAATTCTGGTGTTTGTAGAATGTGCTAAAGTTAGAGAGCTGAGCCCTTGTCTTGTAAAATATGATAGTATAATGGGGCCTCCTCCCTATTGGCTAATATTACTTGGTACTTTTATTTTTAATGATACACATTTCATTTGGAATCAGAAAAGTCTTTTCCACCACTGTTTTATTCAAACATGTAATTCTCATCTTATTAATAATTCTCAATTTTGAGAGAGTATTTTTAGGTGCCAAAGCAATAATTTATCAGTATGTAGATTAGATAGAGTGTGGTCTTTGATGCATAACATATATTTAAAAGTCAACAGATACCTTTTATATACACATTTATATTTTTCCCTCTTGAGTTTTGCCTTCTGTCTGTCCATAGCTATAGTGGATGCCATTGTATTTGTCATGTAGGAACTCAGTAGTGGGGAACACAGATTGAGTAAATAAATAATGACAATAAAATGAAGCCACCAACTGCCTAGAGAGAGGTTAACAAGTTTTTCAGAAAAGATGACATTTGAGTTTGAAGACGGTAGGAGTGTGAAGATGATAGGTAAGAGGGAATGAATATAACCTTTCAGCAAGAGAAGAATGATGGATATAGAAGATTTCAGGAGACCATTGCTCTTTGTGTAGCAATGAGGGGGGAAAAACATACTTTTAAAAAGTTGTGTTTTTCTGTAAACTCACTGAAGAACTATGTCACAGAGAAGTTTAAATGAACTAAATTCAAGAGGTCTACACCTTCCTAGAAAAGAAGGGACTGGTGGCTACTTGCATTCCTGGGAGCATTAACTGAGACTGGAGGCATTGGTGGACAAAGGAGCAGGTCTGCTATAGATAAGAGATCTTTTATTACAGTAGAAGAAACGAACTGAACTTCTAATAGCCACATGTGGCCTGACATGACAGATTGGGATATGGGAGCCTCAAACAGACCTAGTCTGTCCCACACACTGAATCTCGTCACGACTTTTGCTGAGTAAGCAGTGATAAAGAAAGTTGGGACTGAGCTAGAGAAAGAAAGATCTTAAAGCCTTGCTAGAGTAAGAGATCTGATTCCATCCTCAACACATTTTTGAAACTAGAGGTGAACTGGAAGTAAAGGGGAAACTCAGCCACAACTCAGATAAGCTCCTAATGAGGTTGAAAAAAATCTGTTCTTCATTCTAGCTGCTTAACAGGAATCAAAACACTTTCTCTAGGAAAAAATATTATCTTCTTCAGTACCTATTTTTCTTTTACACACAGTGTTTGGCAAAAACAAAAATTTGGAGAGACACAAAGAAAGGAAAATGGGATCTATAATCAAGAGAAAAAATAGTGGAAGCAAACTCAAAGATAACCCAGATGTTTGACTTAAAAGATGAAAACTTTAAAAACAATGATGTTAAAGAATTTAGAAGGGAAAGTGGTCAAAATCAGTGTGAAGCTGGAGAATTTCAGCAGAGGAATGGAAACTAAAGAGCCAGTTGAAAATTCTAGAACAAAAAAAGTACTGTATCTAAAGCATTCGTTGGATGGGCTTAACAGCAGACTGGACATAGCAGAAGAAAAGATTTGTGAATTTGAAGGCAGGTCAATAGAAATGATGTAAACTGAAGCACAGAGAGAAAACAGAATGAAAAAAAGAGAAGAGAGCATCAGAGATCTGTGAGACAACATCGAACAGTCTAACATACATGTGACTGGAATCCCAGGAAGACAGGAAAGAAAGAGACTGAAGCAGAACAATAAATCTGAAAAGGGAATTTTCCAAAATTGTTGAAAGACATAAAGCCATAGACTCAAGGAACACAATGAACCCCAGGTAAAATAAATACAAACAGAACCACAGGTAAGCACATCATCAAATTACTGAAAACCAGAGAAAATACTAAAGCAGTAAGAGGAAAAAATAATTGAATTCGGGAGAACAACAGGAATGATGGCTGACTTCTCATCAGAAACATTATAGAAGCTCAAAGAAAATGGGTCTTCTTTTAAGCATTTAAAAAAAAATTGTCAGCCTAGAATTTTATAAGCAGCAAAGATGTCCTTTAAAAAATTAGGACAAAATGAAGGCAATATAATACAAATAAAACTGAGTAACCACTAAAAGTAATACAAAGAAGTATAGCTAAAAAGCCAATAAAGTAAATAAAATGGAATACTAAGAATGACATAGCAGAGTTCAGTGAGAGGATTTGAGAGTAGTTGAAGCAGGAAACTTAGTTTAGAAAATGGAAGCTTGGGTGTTAGATTATGAAGGCCCTTTTATATCATGCTAAGGAGTTTGTGTCTTAACAGTGAGACATTGAAACTTTTTTAGGCAGAGGATTGGTATCATGTTATTTACAAAATTAACTGGTAGGACATCATAACTCCTACCATAAATTGTGTCTTTCTGTGGGATTTGTTATCTGGAACTACTAAGGTTTGAGAGTAAGGAAGGGACTTGACATAGATTTGAGAGAGGTTTTTAGGATAGAATAGATAGGCCTGGCCAGGCGCGGTGGCTCACGCCTGTAATCCTAGCACTCTGGGAGGCTGAGGTGGGTGGATTGCTCAGCCTGAGCAAGAGCAAGACCGTGTCTCTACTAAAAATAGAAAGAAATTAATTGGCCAACTAAAAATATATAGAAAAAATTAGCCGAGCATGGTGGCACATGCCTGTAGTCCCAGCTACTTGGGAGGCTGAGGCAGCAGGATTGCTTGAGCCCAGGAGTTTGAGGTTGCTGTGAGCTAAGTTGATGCCACGGCACTCTAGCCCGGGCAACAAAGTGAGACACTGTCTCAAAAAAAAAAAATAAATAAAAATAGATAGGCCTATGCAGTATTACAGTAAGAGGCAAAGGGAAAAATCAATTAAATCTGGAGTAACTGCCTTTGGAAATATTGTTGATGTAATATCAGACTCAAGGAAGAAGGTAATGAGTTCAAGTCTGGGTGAGGTTGATTTAAAGTGGCTTGGGGATATCCAGGTGGGGATATTGAGTGAACACCTATACATAAAAGAGTGCTTTAGGTCTCAGATATATGTCTGTTAATTTTTTTTTCCCTAACCACCAGACTTTCAGAAATTAATCAATTCTCATTTGCACATCTTGTCACATTTTGATGTTCCTGAAAACAAATTGTGGCTTATCATTAATGGACTTCCAGAATCGTTTTTGGACAGACAGCAGTCATGGATGTTCTTACTGTTAAATCAGTTGAGTTTTGTGCAATATTGATAATTCATGTGTTGATTGAAGGAATAAACAATTCCGTATTTTATTGCAACAAGCAAGTGCTTTATGCAACTTAAAAAGGGAAAATAGCCACAAGTAGATAAAACTGTTAAATGCGAAAGAATGACTATCACATGCAAAGCATTCAAATTGAAGACACCAGAGGGAATTGCTATATTCATGGAGATAGATAAATTTCAAAGCAGTGAGGGGCTAGTGCAACCATTTCATGTGTCAGTTGGGACTGTTATTAAGGCGGTGTATCATGGTTTCATTGGAAGTGTTTTTCTTTTTTAGAGATTCATAAAAGTGTGGTGCTTCTTACAGCTTTCATGAAAACAATCATTGGTATGTGGGTAGTAGTCGAAGCTGTGAGAATGGAGGAAGTATCTAGAGAGAACAAAGTGCAATAAGAAGAAGGCATAAGAGGTCTCTGTCACTAGGTTGTGGTGTGAATTCTGATTTGAGTGTGTCCTTCCTTGTAGCAGGGGAGACAGAATGCATACCTGCTCTGCTTGCTAAATACATGCACTCCTTGATCTTTGTCAACATTTGCTCTAAAACTTGGCAGTGGCCTTTTTATTTTCTTAAGACAAAGAATAGTAGCACCAAAGTGTGAGTAGCAAGGAATACCGTGGTGTTCCAAGAAATTTAATCCTCTCTGTGGAAGTGATGTGTGCAATTAGGCCAAGAAAATACCCTATATAAAAATAGAGGAAGACCAAAAAAAAATTTTTTTTAGTAATGTAATGTGCTAACGAAGCACTAGATCAAGAAAAAAAGCAGAAAAACGTGAAATGTGAGCAGAGTAGGAATATAGCTTTTCCTTTAGTCTTTTCCACAAAGATCTTTTTTCTCCTAATGTTTTTTTTCCTTTAGAAAATTCCCTTTCAAAAATTACAAAGGTTCCATAAATAATGAAACAATCCAAACAAATACGTACCTTATACTTACTACTTTATTTCTCTTATTTTCTTCCTTCAATGCTTTCTTTCATTTTATAGTTTTTTAAAAATGCCTACAGAGTGCTTGTCATTGTTTCAGGTGCTAGGGATGTAATGGTAAACATGATAGATAATCCTTTGCCCTCAAACTTACCATATTCTAAAAGGGGAAACAGAGGAAAGTTTTTTCAAATAGTAACAATTTCTATGAAGAGATAAAACATAGTTTCAATTTGGAAGTAATGGTCTTTGATAGGGCTCTTAGGGATGGATTTTCTAAAGATAGGATACTTAGGCTGAGATCTGAAGTTGATAAAGGAGTTAGCCATGCAAAGTGTGGGGGTTGGGGGAGAACATGTACAAAAGCACTGAGGTAGAAACAAGTCTGATATTCTAGAACAAAATGAAGGACATTGGTAAGACAGGAGATAGCCATGGGTCAGGTTATGTAGGGCCCTTTAAACTTTATACCTCTTTATTCCCATCTCTTTTCTCCAGTTAACCACTGTAGCTAATAATAGAGTTTTTTTTGGTTTTTGTTTTTTAAGATACAGGGTCTCACTCTGTCTCCCAGACTGGAGCATAGTAGCGTGATCACAGCTCCCTGCAACCTCCAACTTCTGGGCTCAAGTGATCTTCCTGGCTCAGTCTCCCAAGTAGCTAGGATTACAGGTGCATGCCATCACACCTAGCCAGTTCTTTTTTCTTTAATGTAGAGATGGGGTTTTGCTATGTTGCCCAGGGTGGTCTTAAACTCCTGGCCTCAAGCAATCCTCCTGCCTTGGCCTCCCAAAGTGCTGGGATTACAAATGTGAGCCACCAAACCCAGCCCTCATAGTAGTTTGTTTATTTATTTATTTTTGAGACAAGAGTCTTGCTCTGTTGCCCATGCTAGAGTGCCGTGGCGTCAGCCTAGCTCACAGCAACCTCAAACTCCTGGACTCAAACGATCCTTCTGCCTCAGCCTCCCAAGTAGCTGGGACTACAGGCATACGCCACCATGCCTGGCTAATTTTTTATATATATATTTTTAGTTGTCCAGATAATTTCTTTCAATTTTTAGTAGAGTCGAGGTCTCGCTCTTGCTCAGGCTGGTTTCTAACTCCTGACCTTGAGCGATCCTCCTTCCTCGGCCTTCCAGAGTGCTAGGATTACAGGCATGAGCTACCACGCCTGGCCTCCTCATAGTAGTTTAAAACATTGAGTTACAAGCTGTTGTTAGGCTTTCTCTGTATTATGTGTCTTTCATTTCATGAATATCTATTTAAAACAGTTATGTTGCAAAGCCCACTCACATTACTGTCTTCTGTGTACTTTAAGCTTTTAAGATTCTTTGCTCACCAAATTTATTTTCTATCTTCTTTGGTCATAAAATCTCTATTTTGATGTAATTATCATTTGCTTAGAGTTCATCTTTTCATTATTTTCATCAGATATATTAATACTTAGGTCATATACTGCCAAACCCTTGTCTTCATTTTGCCCATATACCTGTCTTAACTGGGTGTAGGTTTCTTAATTTCCCCTTAATAGTTTATAAATTGTCTGTCTTCTAGTGTAATAGGTTAGAAATTTGACGTTTGTCTTTTCTTGTAAGAAACTTGTTCTTTTTGTCTGAGAGTTTGTAAAATTTTTTCCTGTCCTTAAAATTTAGGATTCTAGTGGATGTGATTTCTTTCTTTTTTGTTTCTTAAATATTCCTCCTCATAATGAAGTAAGCTCTTGAGATAAGCATTCAAGCCTCTAACTCAAGAAAATTTTATTCGATTATTTATTTAGTTACATCTCTGTTTCTTTGTCTTCTCTTGGAACTCATGGTTTTATGCTAGGGATTCTGATTCCTGTATTTCCCATATGATTGCCATTTCTGTGTTTTTGCCCTGTGTTATAAGCAGTAGGACAGTGATTGACCTAAAATAGCAAAATTTAGGCTTTTTGACTCTGATTGACAGTAATAAATACATTTCACATAGCAACCCAGTTCACATAAATCTAATCAAAACAAAAATTTCATGAAACTGTGTAACCTAACATTTGTGATGCACTGTATTTTCTCTTCTAGTTTAGTCTATTCTGTCTTTTTATTTTATTTTATTTAAAAAGAAAAAAGATGCTAGTTGCTGTGCACTCAGTCAGTGGTTCTCAACCATGGGCAACTTTGTCCCCCAGGGTACATTTGGCAATATCTGGAGATATTTGATTATCACAGCTGGGGAGGGTGCTACTGGCATCTGGTGTGTAAGAGGCCAGAGATGCTACTAAACATCCTACAGTGCACAGGACTGCCTCCACAACAGATTGTCTTGTCAAATGTCAGTAGTGCCAAGATTGAGGAACCCTATACTAATTTGATTTTTTTTTTTTTTTAACTTCTCAATACACTTGTTCTCAACTCTGGCTGTATATTAGAACCACATAAAGAGATTGATTTAGTAAGTCTGAGATTAGCTAGTAAGTAGTGGTTTTAGAAGTTCTTCAGTGTTTTAAAAACACAGACCTATTCTATATAGCCATGGCGAATATTTTATTCTAATTTCATGTGGTGGTGGTGGTTTTATTTTTTTTATTTTTTTTAAAATAAAAGCTATTTATTAACCTGATAGTAAGGCAGTATAGTTTTTATACCTTTATTCAACTTTTTATTTAAATTAATTCATAAGTAAAAAAAAATCCTCATTAGATTATACTGTGTTTTTGAATATTTGTTGAAGATGAGTTAAATTAAACCAGGTTACCAAATATTATTTCTGGTAAGAATTTTTAGTGGAATAGTTAAGATTATCACATATGCTGTATAGTCTTATCTATATATTGTATTTTAAAGTAAAGAATAAACATCATCCCTAGGTGGTTTGAACACTAGCAGATTTCTTATGATACTGCATTCTGGTTAGGTTTCTCTTCAGTGTTAGAAATAAGATGATGTTTGTTTAGACCACATAGAAGAAATCATACTTCACAGGTCAATCTTGTCGCAAATGAAAGAGTCTAGTAATGAATCAGAATAGTTTGCAAAGTTGAGCCTTCTTTGGGTTCCCAGAGTTGGAGGAGGAGTGGCCTTCAGTGATAGAAGGGCTTAATTACTAATTGCATATGGATTTGAAAATTTGTGAAGTTTCTTCCAGGTCTGAAAATGCTTTCTTCTTATCTGCCAACAGGTACGACTGTAACTGCTTTAAGATTATTTAAGAATTTACCTGTAAGAAAGCAATTTTACTCAACTGCTAAAAGATGTAAAGATGAAATTAAAAAGGTCCAGGATCTGCTCATAAGCTATGGTGTCCTTAAACCTGACTTGAGGATTGTTTTTGTACATAACAAGGTAAGCATTATACTTTTATAAGTTTTTTTGGTATATAATAAAATAGCAGTGTATTTTATCTAAATCAGTTAGGTATGGGCTATTGGACTGAATGTATGTGTCCTGCCACAGAATTTATTTGTTGAAAATCTAATCACCAATGTGATGGTGTCAGGACATGGGGGCCTTTGGGAGCTGATTAGATCATGAGGGCTCCAGAGAGCTGACTTCCCTCCTCCACCACGTGAGGAGGTCACCACACAGTGAAAAAGTGTCATCTATGAACCAGAAAGTGGGGCCTCACCAGACCTCGAGTCTGCTGGTGCCTTGGTCTTGGACTTCTCAGCCTCCAGAATTGCAAGAAATAAATTTCTGTTGTTTATAAGCTACCCAGTTTAATGGTGTTTTGCTATAGTAGCCCAAAGATAATACATAAAGAATCTTTTTTCAAAAATTTAGTCCATATTTGTTTAGTTTTATCTTTATTATGCAAAGAGTATCTTTAATTTGTTGCCCAATAAAATCTGATTCAACCTTTCATTTCTTAATCTCTAAAATTAGTGATTCCTCCAATAGACTTTTTAAAGCTTAAAACTTAAAGCTCAGAGCGATTAAAAGAATGTTTTATATTTTATAGTAAGTAATAATGCTGAGGTCAGAATCCTTTTTGATCCAGTTTTCTTTCTACTGCATGTCTTTTTACTTACTATCAAGAAGAGTTTTTATTAAACCAAGCCATGGTAGACTATTTATGATCAAAATCTTTGGTCATTTTTGAAAAAAAGAAGAAAGAAAAAGATTAAGAACAGTCAGCCACCTGTTACTGCTGGCATAGAGCTCAACTAGATGATACCTTGAGATCCCTTCCAGCTCTATCATGCTGTGATTCCTCAGGATGTTGATGGATAGAGGCTCATCCTACTAATAAAAATAACCCTATGGCGTCTTGATCCAGAGGACATTTAGTAACAAAAAGTTGAATTATCCCCAAGAAAAGACCACAGCCAGAAGAAACATAATTAGGAAGGGACAACAGATGAAAAAGGTAAAATATAAAGATAAATAGGAATTACATATTTGTAAAAGAAAAACAAGTACAACTGAAGAGAAAAGTTTTGACTGAGTCAAAAAGTAGCATAGATGAAAATAAGATTATTTCTTCACATAATGAAAATGAGTATATCAGAAATATCTGAGATGATATGACATTCATTTAAAGTCATTCATTTAAAGTCAAAGATATGTCTTCTAAATTCTTGATAAATTTATATCATTTTGCCAACCAATGTAATATTATTAATGTAGACATTTTCTTTTGGGAATGGAAAGCAGTGTTTTGAAACATGCTACATTTTATTGTTTTTGAAGGACACTATATCAGTACGCATATTGAGCAAACACAGGTTCCTCTATGGCCTTCAGTAATTTCAGATGCAGTTCAAATCCTGGAGAGTATATATACTGAGGTATTATACCATGAAAGTCATATAAGATTATCAAAAGTCTTTTAGTAAAATTAAGTATTAAATATTCTTACACAAGGAAATCATGGACTGAATTAGAACAAGCTGTTTTCAAGCATTTTTTTCTTACTATAGATTATTTCTACCTTTTTATTTGTTAATATTGCTGTTATACCTCAAAAATGTTAAAATACATTGTTTTAGCCTCCCAAGATAGTATTGACGTGTTATTATAAATCTCTTTGAACATGGAATCCTACTCTGCTCTTAGCCTTTTTCTTTTAAACATGCCTACTTTCATCATTCTTTATGTGCTTTCATAAAGAATTTTTTTTTTTTGCTTTGCTTAAAATCTAGATATGATGACATTGGTGTCTTTATTTTGTCTTCTGCATTAGAAACAAACAATCATATTGCGCATAATATGAGAAGTACTATTGCTATTTTGATAACTTGGATTAGATAGTGTTTCTTCTTTTTATGAAGGTTTAACCTGCCAAGACATTCTTTGAATACTGATAATGTTGATGTTCTTGCCAGTATGGTTATGTTAGAAAGGTATTTTTCCTCTTTCATCACCATGTTCCTTGAAAGCATATTGAATAATGACACAGCCAAAGGGAAATAATTTACAAGTGGATTCAGTGAGTTTATTTAAAGTAGATAATATTTGGAGAATTACTAGAGCCATTCCTTAGATGAGCACTGCAGTTTGCAGCTTTAGTTGTAATAACGGAATCCCTGTGAGAACCTGCTGTATGTATTTTCATTTATAAAGTAGTTATTTCTCAGAATTAGAAGTTTTCCTCAATGTGCTAATATCTGAAACCAATTTAGTATTCTTAAGTATTTTATATGAACATGAATAATTTTGTAGACCACTAGTTCAGAACATAATGTTAAATGTGTGATTTCAAATAAGGTCTACACCTGTTGTACATGTCACATGAGTGTTAAGGCTTATTGGGATCAGTTATTTTGTGTGTTTTTTGGTCTTTATTATTTTTGAGCTCTGTAAGAATGATGATACTATGCTGAAGGGTTGAATATCTCTTATTTCAGTCAGTCTGGGAAGAGGCAGAGCCTTAGCCAGGAAAAGAAACCCAGAACACTGGCTGTGGAGATTTGATAGTGTGATGGCTCCCTCTCTTCACATATTTTTCTGAGTCTCTAGGAGGGTATTCTTTTGTGGCGGTGGCTGAAGATTTGGATTATAAACTGAAGTGATGCCTAATAATCTGTATCCCCTACATTATCATATTCTCTTTGTTCATTTTATCTGTCTTTACCTTTTACTCAAATTGTTTTGAATGTCCCCAGTTTGTTTCAGCTTTGCTATGGGGAATCAAGGGAAAGTCTTCTGCCACTATTAGGCCAGTGTTACAGGGTGACCGCCCTCTCCCCCAACCCCAGCCAGGGTTGTGTAGGCAGTATAATCAAAGAGAGTTTCTAATTTAGGAATGTGGCTCAAATGCCCCTTCATTATAAAGAAATTATTCTTCCAGTGCCAATCTGGAAAGCTTAGTTGAGTTTTGTTTTTGTTTCTTTTTTAATTAACAAAGGTAGATATCCTTTCAGATATACTTTAAGATTAGCTTGGAGCTGAGCATGGTTTTTTGGTTTGGGAGGTTTTTTATTTTTTTTTTATTTTTACTACTTACAAATTAATGATAAATTTATTAAATGTTTCTCATGTTTTCTTCTTTGTTATATTAATTTCCTTTTCACCTAAATTCTGTGAAATATAGAAAAGATAAAAGACACATATAAGTCAAATTTTAGTATAGTTGATTTCTGATTTTTATGTTTAACCACACTATTAGAGGAGTCTCTGAAGTCTTCCATTATCCATCCCCCAGCAAGACTTAGTTGTTCTTCTACTGTTCCCATAGCATTTTTCATATATTTCTATTATATCATTTTTACTTTGTTGACAATGATTTGCATTCTGTCTCCTTTATTCAGCAGCCTTTTATGGGAAGGAGGGCTGCATCTAACTTATCTATATTCCCCTTAATACTCACTTATTACATAGCATAGCATGGAATATTAAATGCATTAGGTAGTGCTAAAGTCAAAATATGTAAATGTGTGAAGCACCAGAGGCCTGAAACACTCAGGCCTCTCTCAGACCTTTTTCATTATATTTATTGATAAAATTCATCTTTGAATTCCCCAGTGATCTCTTAGATTTTTACAGGGTATATTTTCACTTGTATTCATATATACTAGTGTAGTCTATTTTTTTTCTTGGACTTGAAGTACTGAAATGTCTTCATTAGAACTGATCAGGAAATATAAAAAGACTTTGCCTGGGTGGGGCAATGGGAGGGAAACACTTTTGACAGGCACAGTCTCTAAGAGCTATCAATTTCATGTATTTTGTTTCTACTAACTTAGTGAAATACAGCCACATAATTATTCCTTTACCAATCCTCTAGCCAAATACATTTCATATACTTATTATTTATCCTAACATATTTCTCTATTCCAGCACTGTAGATTTCTCCTTCAATCTACAGTACCTGGTAGGGAATCCTGCACAAATCTAGCTTTTTGAGATCAGGCCAGGGAAAGTTGATCAAATGATCTCTAAGGCCCTTTCCAACTCTAAAACTCTTTGGATTTTCAGAATGTCTACATATATCTTGAGCACTTTCATTTCCTCCTTATAAAATTGGAATTTCACATTTCTGTCACTTAGAATTTCTGCTAAGATAATTCATATATCAAATTATAAAATAATGGGGAGATAGAATAAACATGGATGTGTAGAGGTCCCTTTCACATACTGATTTTCAACCTCAATTCCCATGTACTGGTGAATGGATAAAGAAAAAAAGAATATATACACACGTACACACACACAAACAATGGAATACTATTCAGCCATAAAACAATGAAATCCTGTCATTTGTGGCAAAATGGATGAACTTGTAGAATATTATGTTAAGTGAAATAAGCCAAGCACAGAAAGACAAATACCACATGATCTCACTTATATGTGGAATCTAAAAAAGTTGATTTCATTGAAGTAGAGTATAAAATAGTTGTTACCAGACCACAGGGAAAGGGGAGCAGGAGAGGTTGTTCAATGGGTACAAAGTTACAGTTAGATAAGGAGAATGTTTTTGTGTTCTGTGGCACAATAGGGTGACTATAGCAAGTAATGTATATTTCAAGATACCTAGAAGAGATTATGAATGTTGTCACCACAAAGAAATGATAAATATTTAAAGTGATTGATAGGGTAATTACCCTGATTTGATCATTATATATATATATGCATTGAAATATTGTATCCTATAAATATGTGCAGTTATTTTGTGTCAATTATAAATAAAACAATTAAACTGAAAGGTTCTAAACACTAGATTACAGAGTTCACTGGTAAACAGTTCAAGTCACTGCCATAAGGCATCTCGATGCATCTCTGAAGAAACATTCTCAGATTTAGCTTTTCAACTTCTATATGTAAACTCCTTGCACTGAGTCACACTGGTAAAAGACATTGTTAAAAAGCATGTTCTAAACACTTGATTACAGAATTCACTGATTGGTAAATAGTTCAATCACTGTGAATTGTAAAGCAGTGCAAATGCATCTCTGAAAAAAAAAAAGGAAGGTAGTAGGATACCTAAATCTTTACATCTGGAAGGAGCACTGAAAATCTTTCTTGTCCTGCCCCAAATCTTTTAGCAAATAGTGTTTTTAATCCTGTCCACCTCCCGTTTTATCTTTATGTAACCCCAAGAGTTTGAATGGATTGTACAGTAACTTGAATATTAAATATAGTAGAGGATGAGCTACAGTTCAAATCTCTTTATTTTTAATATAATATTCATTTTCTATTACTATGGCTCCCTCACACCTACTAGATGCAAAGCCTTGAATAGGTGCTTTGAAAAGATTATGTGATGGCCTGTGCTCTGAATGAGCTGACATTGTAAGTGAGGAGATAAGATATGAAAGTATATGAACATTTAAATAAATGAAAAGAATAATGAAAATGTGATTGTCAAATGATATCTATAAATACTGTGGAAATTGAGAGGAGGAAAAGATTACTTCAGGCTAGAATGGTCAGGGAAAACTTCCTGGTGGATGTGTGTTGATCTCAGTCTTAAAGGGTAAGTGTTTAACAAATGTCTTGGCTATGGTGGAGCTGATGCTCAGATATATATATTAGCATGTGGAGATAGGTCTTACCCCATCACAAAAGTTCTTACTTGCTCTGAACAGATAAAACATCATTTCAGGCCAGGTGTGGCAGCTTACACCTATAAGCCTAGCACTCAGGAGGCCGAGGCGGGAGGATTTCTTGAAGCCAGGAGTTTGAGACCAGCCTGGACAAGAGCGAGACCCCCTCACTACAAAAAATAAAAAAGTTAGCCAGGTGTGGTGGTGCATGCCTGTAGTCCCACCTATTTGGGAGGCTGACGCAGAGGAGGATTTGCTTGAGCCCAAGAATTTGAAGTTGCAGTGAGCTATGATGATGCCACTGAACTCTAGCCCAGGCGACAGAGCAAGAACCTGTCTCAAAAAAACAAAACAAAAATCCACATCATTTTGGCTGTTGTGAAATGTTTGAGAGAGTTTAGTCACATCCCTGATTTGAGTAATGCCTAGACTTAGGAGAATAAAAAAACGCTCTTCACAGTTGGGATTCAATTCTGTACTAAATATCAGATGGTGAGACAGGAGAGGCACAATAGAATCTTTGACAAAAATTCATATGAGTGGGAGAAATTCTCTGACAATGGACAGAAAGTACGATTTGTTCCTAGGCTTCCATTAATAGTGGTCATATGAGAGTCCAGAGTAGTGGGGAGTAAGACCACCTCCATGTAGATTTCTATTAATAGGGATCAGTAGAGAGCCTTTGCTCTCAGAACAAGACCACCCCTCTCTCCTCCGTGCTTCTTTCTGCAGGTCTCATATGGGCTTCCCAGAATTCCATAATCCTAGCAAAACCTCTCCAGCCTTCTCCTTAAAAGTCAGAATCTTATAACTGCTTTGGAGCCCATCAGGACTAATCTCACTATATTTTTATTCCTGTTTATGTTAGCTAGCACAACCCCTGGATCTCTCAAATCATCTCTTATCACCCTGGACTCTTATACAAATCATTGCCGTTTCTAACTCTGTTTTTCACACATCCCCATCTCCTGAAACACACCCATTTCATGGTCAGATGGTCAGTCATAAGTAAAGTTTCCTAAGTCCTTAGTCTTTCCTTTGATCACCTTCTTGCTCTAGCAGAAATCTGGGTCTCCCTGTGTGTTGGTCTGTTTTGCATTGCTATAAAGGAAATGCCTGAGGCTGGGTGATTTATAAAGAAAAGAGGTTTGTTTGGCATCATTCTGCAGACTGTACACTTCTGGTGAGGGTCTCAGGGAGCTTCCGATCAAGGCAAAAGGCAGAGGGGCAGCAAGCATGTCACATGGTGAAAGAAGGAGCAAGAGATAGAGGAGATGGTGCCAGACTCGTTTAAACAACCAGCTCTCTTGTGAACTAATGAAGGGAGAACTCATTATTGCAGGGCAGGCACCAAGCCATTCATGAGGGACCCACCCCCATGATCCTAACCTCTCCCACCAGGCCCCACCTCCAACACTGGGGATCAGATTTCAGCATGAGATTTGGAGGAGCCAAACATCCAAACCATATGACCTTGTATCCCTTACAAGCTTTTTCTGGTGGGGACTGATTTCTCTCATCCATTCCTCCCATCACTATATCTCATTGCTACTTCCAGACCATTTTTTTCCCTCTCTACAGACTCCATTCAGCTTTGAATCTCATGTCTTTAGCTTCCAAGATCACTATCAGTTCAGTGATTTCAGTGTCTACATAGATAGCCCTTCCTAGCTTCTCAGCTCTTTTACTTCCTGTCCTTCAGGGATCTCATTCTCCACCCTACCTAAGCCATTTATTCCTGTGGCTATGCCATAGACCTTGTGATTGCCAAATCTGCATATATACTCTGTAATTTTCTTGTTAAGTATTCCATCTCTAACTACCACCTCCTGTCTCTGTTATTCCAACAATCCTCAGACTCTTTTGGACCTGTGATCCACTGATTGTACTGCCTTTTAACTGTGTATTGTCCCCTGGTATCCTTAGTTCTCTCTTTCCTCTGCTTAAATTCTATGGTCCATCGTTATCATCCTTCTCTTGGGAATTTCTCAATTCTCTTGCACCTTTCTCACTTAACTGTACTTGTTTGACAACCAAATCCTGGTTGAATCCATCTCTTCATTTTCTCAGTACTTAACCAGTACAGCTGAAGGTAGTGGAAGAAAACACACACCCATGCTGATTAGTACCACTTTAAATTAATGATGGCTAATCTTCATGCTGCCTGGTAGCTGTACTGTTTCTTGAGTCCATTTTCTTTCTTGGTTTCCTATATCAGTGCTTTAAACAAATTTTAATGTGCATACAGATCACTGGGGGATCTTGTTAAAAATGCAGATTGTGATTCAGTACATCAGGGAGAGCCTGAGATTCTGCATTTCCAACAAGCCTTCAGGAGATGCAATTGCTGCTGGTCCATGGACCACACTTTGAGTTGGAAGGTCCTGAATGACTCTTTCATGTCTGTTTTCCTCATGCATCCAATACCTTTTCCCCCATCTTAACTCTTACCTGAAGATCTTGCTTCCTAGTGTGGAGAGACAGTTAAGAACTTCTGAAAGCTATCCACCTGTCTGCAGTTGTGCCCAGTCAGCCCTCCCTTCTGTTACAGTAGATACACTCTCCATAATCCTAGGAAAGGCCAATTCCTCCACTTAGGCAAAACTTGTTGAAATAGTTGTCTGTATTCATTGTCTCCAGTTACTCTCCTTCCATTCTCTCTTGAACCCATTTTAGTCAGGCTTTTATTCCCTACTGTTCCACCAAAAATTCTCTTATCAAGGTCACTGTTGACCTCCAAATTTCTAAATACAGTGATATTTCCCAGTCCATATCTTAGAATTTGGTACAATTGATATCCTCGTCTTTGAAACACTTTTTCACTTGGCTTCTTGATCAAAACACCCTCTTATTTTTCTTTCTGCCTTCCTGGGCATTTGTTATCTGTCTCCTAGTTCTACCTTATTTCTCTAACTTCTAAACATTTAGTGTCCCAAGGCTGAGTTATGGAACTTACACTATTTTCTGTATTTTTATTCATTTTCTTCGTGTGCTTATTCAGTCTCATGACTTTAGATATCAGTTATATATTGACAATTCCTAAATTTTATTTCCATTCTGTAATTCTTCCCTGAACCTCAGACTCATGGATCCAGCTACCAGCCCAGTATCTCTCTTTGTATATCTGTTAATAGGCTCCTTATATTTAACATGTTACAAATTGAGGTTCATATCTTCCCTCCCAGACTTTTGTTCTTTGTGTATCCTTCCCCATCTATATACAAAAACTCTTGTTTTTCCAGTTGGCTAACCAAAAGCCTTAGTGTTATTGTTGGCTACTGATTCTCTCATGCACTAATCTGATTCAAGAGTAAATTCTGTAGGTCTACCTTCAAAATATATCTAGAATGTATCTAACTACTATATTTACAAAATATATCTACTTTTCACCATGTCTATGTCTACCACAGAGAGATGGCAAAGCAGCAAGTATTCTTTCTCATACTCAGGATACATTTCTTTTGCTTCCGAGATCAGACGAGATCGGGCGCGTTCAGGGTGGTATGGCCGTAGACAGGATACATTTCTTTTGGTTGAGAGATTCCTAAAAAGTCACAGAAGAGGGAGGGCTGACTTTTGCCACTTGGCAAGTGGGTGTTATTAATTCAGTAGAGTAGGAACAATCTGTAAGCATGATCTCATCTAGGACCCCCATGTGGGTCATAGGGTGATTTTATTACAGTAGAATTTGGTAATGTGGATAAATGGATCAAAATTGTTCTAAGTAGAGAAATACTATAAACATATAAGACAGGAAAGTGGAGAGCACATTAGAGGCAGTGAATAAGTTGATTTAGATAAATTGGTATTTTATATAAGGGAATAGAGGAAGATAAGTCCAAAAAGATAATTTGAGGCTAGATTATAAAGGTTCTTAAATGCTAGACTGAATTTCTTTTTAAATTGGGAGCCGTTAAAACCTTTTGAATAGGCAAATGACCTGATCAAGATGCTACCTCTGACAGTTAGTTTGGCAGTAGTCTACAGGGAGGAGTTAGGAAGCTCTTAAAAAATTCTAGGCTCTAAGGGCCTGAATTAGGATAAACACATTGGGCATGGAAAGCAAAAGTATCTGTGATAGCTATTATAAGGAAGAATCAATGGGACTGGTTGACTGGCTGCATGTAGAACATAAAGAATGGAAAAGGTTTGAAGATACCTGATTTACTTATGTGCCTAGGAAAAGGTAATAACTACATTCTTTTTTAAATCCCTGGATATGTGCATCTGACTTTCTCCTTTAATACATAGCTACCTTCATGAATTACACTGACATAATTTTTATTTCACTCCCCAAAAAAGCTGCTAGACATAAAACTTTTAAAGTAAAATTGTTACCACACCAATAGAGAGTTGTTAACTAGTCAGTTTAGAGAGAAAAGCTAATCAACTCTAGGCTGGATGTAATTTGTTAGCCTTAAAATTTGTTGCTTGTTTAAAAAAAAAAGGCTCAGAAATGGAAGAATAAAGAACAAAATTGTTGGAACATTTACTTGAACAAAATAGAAAGTATGGGAAAGGAAATACCATCAGGTAAGTAAGCACCAGGGAGCCAGCTGATTGGAGTGTGGATTTGGTCTTAATCTGAAGAACAACTGAAGAACCATGTGGAGGATGGAGTTGGAATGCAGAAGAGACTGTTGGAGTAGCCTCATTTTGCATGAGTTATGAAGAACTAAGAGCAAGTCCAGAGAAGAAAGGTTTCATGAAAAACAAAATGTAATAGACAAGGTGTTCTATTAAATGAGAATAAAGGCTGTAATCAAATACTGTATTGTTATAAACCAGTAGCAGCTTGATTTGCAAATAACTGTTTCTATAAAGTTGAGGAATGTGGGTAAGAATTAGCAGTTACCTTAGCATTAAAAGATTAAATTTTCCTTTGTCTGCTACAGTTAGATAGTGCCTCAAATCCTCAATATTTTTAATTATGAAAAAAGTATTACTATAGGACTTTCAGACAGTACCACAGTTTTCTTTTGATCCTTAGGAAGGACTTGCGGAGCTACATAGCAAGAAAATAGACTCTAGACTAGTTAGAAAAGCATAGTTTCAAATTCTGACCTTATGTATTCATACTAACTGGCTTACATAACCTGTTTAGGGCTCAATTCCTTCTTCATCTTTAAAATGGAATAATAGTACCTATCTTACAGAGTAAAGTTTTTGAGTGAGAATAATAAAACATTCTTAGCACAGTGCCTGCTACATAAGTACTCAGTAAACTTTAATTGCTATTGTTAAAGTGAATATTAACATCTGTGTAGATTCAAAAAGGATTATTAGAGGAGTTAGACTCGAAACTGGTTCTTGAGAAAGGCTAGGTGGGCAAAGGCATACAAAGCAGGGAGAACAGTATGTGCAATGTCAATAAGTCATCAGATACCAGAGAAAGCTGGTGTAAGAAGAGAGGAGATGAGGCTGGAAAGGTTGCTTGGGGCCAGATTCTGAAGGATCTTGTGTACCTTACATGGAAATGTGGCCTTCTTACAAAATGGTCAAAAGGGAACCAAATGAGTTTCAGTAAGAGACTAACAAAGTAAGATAATTGTCATGGCAGTTGGAGGATGCATCAAATTATGTTTAGTATTTGTGTAAGGCTGTGGAAGCTGATTTAGTTGCGTGGGCATTTGCACAGGGCATGGATAAGAGGGTCTAGATAAGAAAAACATTTCTGATACAGCTAAGACAGGTTTTGTTTACCAGTTGGAAGTAATCTTTCTTGTTTTTAAAGACTGCAAAGAAATGTATCTCTATAATCTCCCTTTGAAAGTAATGCAAAAGGCTAGGGCACAGTAGCTTAGACCTGTAATCCTAGCACTTTGGGAGGCTGAGGTGGGAAGATCACTTGAGCCCAGGAGATCCAGACTAGCTTGAGCAAGAGCAAGACCCTGTCTCTACGAAAAATAGAAAAATTAGCTGGATGTGGTGGCACACGCCTATAGTCCCAGCTACTTGATAGGCTGAGGCCTGTGGATCTTTTGAGCCCAGAAGGTTGAGGTTACAGTAAGCTATGATGACACTACTTTAGTCTGGGTGACAGAGCAAGACGCTATCTCAAAAAAAAAAAATATATATATATATATATATATACACACACACACACGCACACATATATATGCAAAGATTAACTGTGTGCCTTTAAATTTTTATTGTTTAATTTTTTAATAGCTCCTACCATTATATGGTTCAAAACCAAAAAGTGTGAAAAGGTAGAATAAAAAAGTTACTTTCATCCTTGTCTCTCATCTGCCTAGCTTCCATAAACCACTGCTTCCTTAGATAAAATGTCTGTTATCAATTTCTGTGTAACTCTCAGGAAAAATAATTATGCAAGTTCTATTGCAAAAAAAAATAAGAATAAAATAAGAAATATTTTAGTAGAGTAATAGTAAATATAAAAGATTTTAGAAATCAGAATTGTGCTGAATAAATTTTACCAAGATAAAATCATTTTTGAAAGTCTGGGACTGATTAGCAATAATCAAATCATATTAATGTTTATTATGTTGGTAGAATGTGGTATTGTTCTTTTAACAACAGTATTGATATTGTGATGGAATAATCTATAATTATATACTGAATTAGCAGTGTCTTACTCGTAAGCTGCTATTGCTAATGTTGTTACCATATTGCCAGTGTGGGATAAAATTGCCCTTTTTTGTATTGTGTTTGTGTCCCTGCCCTTTTCTGAACCAGATTCAGTACAAATACACACCCAGGAGTTGATAGCAGTAGATATAGATCTAACTGTATTAACTTTTAAGGTGTTGGAAGTAGTTAAAACTTCTGATTTTTAAGAAATTGTGAGTTTAGTACATCTATGCATATAATGTTCCAGAAAAGTTTGGTTGCATTTTAGAGTAATAATATATGCTCTATTTCATATTCTAGGAGTTGTCTTTGCTCAGGCAACCTTAGCATTGCATTTTTTCAATTAATTGTGCATCATCTGTGTGAACTACTTTATCACAAATTGCCTTTACAGTGAGGTTTAAAAATTAAATTGTGAGTATTCTCACCTAACTTCATATTCTTCAAATGAGATATATATCAGGTAGGTAGGAATAAGGGAAAGATATATTTGGCTAACTTCAATCAAAGCTGAGACGATGTGCTTGTAATAATATATTTTTGATTGAGGTGTTTTTGCACTGTCATCATACTGACTAGAGTCAGATTCTTGGCACATCTAGATGCTCCAACTTTGTGTGACCTAGATAGAAAACATATGGAGGTTTGTGTGTATTTTTAGCACATGTTAAGCTTTTGGCCTAAGAGCAAGATTTATGAAAAACTTCAAGAAGTGAAAAGAAAACCTATTTTTGAGAATAATATAGAATTAATGAAATGGTGGAGAACACAAACTAAAAGCTATTTTCTAAAGAAAATGTAATTAAACAATTCAGTTTCTTCTGGATTCCCAATTTTATCACTTCTTATCGTTTAGTTCTTTGATGATGAATCTTGTTTTGAAAATGAATCTTAATTGCCTAACAGTGAAGATTTTACTCGTTGGCAGATCTCGTTATCATTTATTGTTAGCACAAGTGTAACTTGTTTAGAAAATGCTCATAAATTAGCCCCCTTGGTCTGATGCAATAATTGCCTAGTGTGAAATAATGCTCCCAGACTCCTAGCAGTGTTTACTTTGAAATAAAATCACATTGCATAGTTCTCAGGTTTCACAGCTTTTCTAGAACCCATTTCCTGAAGTGATCTACTAACTACTCAGCAGGTCAGGCAGTGAAATAGCATCCTTGCATTAATCAGCAACTAAGATTTATATCTGTAACTAAGGCATCACTCTAATATAAACTAAAACAAACAATATTGTTTACATTAGTGGTATCACAGGCTTAATAGCTATATTCAGTACAGGAATTTTAAAAGTTTTTTTTTTTTTTGACTGCTTTATTTTAGATATGTGTCAACATCAGAGAGCTAGCCTTGCTTTAAAGAGGTACAATTTATGGATAAATTTTTATTGCTCAACTATTCCTCATTATAAGGAACTTCTGATGGGAAGTATGAAGGAGAGGACATTTCATTCCCATATAGTTGCACATTATGCAGAACCTTATCTACTTTCTGTTATTTTAAATATTGTTCCTGAAATCACTAGCCATTGGCTCGCTTAAAACGAGGGCTATAATAGCAGAAGCCAGCACTTCCTTGCCTTTTTACAGGCTTAAGTGCATAGGCACACGAAGACTATGGTCTGGCAGTTCCTTAAAAAAATTAAATGGAGTTACCATGTGACCCAGTAGTTCCACTCCTAGGTATATATCCAATAGAAATGAAAACTTAATGTCCACACAAAAACTTGTATGTGATTATTTGTAGCAGCATCATTCATAGTAGACAAAAGTGGAAACAAAAGTGTCCATCAGCTGATGAAAGGATAACTCAAATGTATATCTATACAGAAGAATCTTATTCAGCCATTTAAAAGGAATGAGAGGTGGGCGCAGTGGCTCACACCTGTAAGTTCAGCATTTGGGAGGCCAAGGTGGGAAGATTGCTTGAGGCCAGGAGTTCCAGACTAGCCTGAGCACCATAGTGAGACTTTGTCTCTCCAAAAAAAAAAAAAAAAAAAAAACAAAATTAGCCAGGTGCTGTGGTATGTGCCTATAGTCCCGGCTACTTGGGAGGCTGAGCCAGGAGGATCACTTGAGCCCAGGAGTTTGAGGTTGCAGTGAGCTATGGTGACACCACTGTACTCTAACCTGGGTAATAGAGCAAAACTCTGCCTCAAGAAAAAAGATTAAAAGGTATGAAGTACTGATATAATATGAATAAACTTTGAAAATATTATGCTGAGTGAAAGAAGCTAGTCACAAAAGACTATATTGTATTATTTCATTTAGATGAAATACCCAAAGTGGGCAAACTTTATATTAATAGGTAGAGAAAGTAGATTAATGATCACAGGGGAATGAGGAGTCACTACTAATAGATATGGGATTTCTTTTTGGAATAATAAAATTATTCTGAGATTAGATTGTGCTGGTAGTTGCACAGCTCTGTTAATATACCAAAAACCATTGAATTGTAAACTTAAAATGGGTGAATTGTATGGTATGTGAATTACACCTCAATAAAACTGTTACTTTTTCCTACCCCAGCCAAGATAAAAACTATTAAAAGAAAGAAAAGGGAAGATTGCTTAAATTTCCTAAAGTAAAGTAGTAGAGAAAGACTATTATTTCTGATAGTGATTAATCAGTCTGATTAAGACTGATATGACAACTATCAGTCTTAATCTTTAAAAACAAAGAGCTAGTTTTTAACTATATTGGAGTTGCTTTCCCTCATAAAAATGTATTTGTTTGCTTATTCCTTTAATAAATGTTTAGTGGGCTCTCCTGGGTGTCTGGTACTGTTCTTGGTACTAGGGACTCAACACTGAACAAGCTGAACTCATCACCTTCCTGCCACCAAACCTGCTCTTCTGAGTTTCCTATCTTGGTAAGAATCACATTTGTGATTCTTCCCCTTCCTCTTCACATGCAGAAGGTCACAAAGTCACATCAAGTCTATTTCATATCCTTTAGTCTGTCCCTGGTTTCTCTTTCCCTCTTACCAGCATGCTGGTTTTGTTATTTAGTCCAGTGATTCTAAGCCACAGTGTGTTAATGTTTACAAAGTACCAAAGTTTGCAAATGTTTTATCTTACAACAAAAACAAAACTAATTTGGACATGGTGGCCCGCCCCTGTAGACCTAGCTATTATACTTGGTAGGCTAAGGCAGGCAGATCACTAGAGCCCAGGAGTTTGAGTCTAGCCTGAGCAGTATGGGAGACCCTATCTCTAAAAAATAAAAATAAAATAAAACTAGAGCAATAATCCTGTAAATGTTACTTTCACTGACTTGCCTTTCACTGAACCTTTGCAAGTGGAAAAGAAAGCAGTAGCATTACAGCTAGTGTACCAGGAATTGCATACAGTCCTCAGGTTACCTATAGGAATATTTTGTGAATGAGAGCATCCATTTTGTATGTCCTCAGTAAAAGTTAAAAACCTCTGATTTGGATGAGTACGATCATGTTTTTTAAAAATCTGTATTGCTCTAGTTTCAATTCTTACTAAGTCATTTTTGCCAAAGATCTCTAGCATCCATATCTGATTGTGGCATTTTCACAATTAGATTTCTCCAGTGACTTGGCGTTACATGTAAGAGAAACTATAAAACGCCTTTGCATCGTGTGCTAGGTCATTCTTGATTTTGCTCCTGTCTAACTTCATCTTCTCCAGCAAGACATACTTTTTGTATGTTCATGCCTTGGCGTGTACTTCTGTGATTTGTCTGAGAGGCAGACTCCTTTCAAGTCTCACCACACATACAGCTTCTCTATGTAACAAACTTAAATTTCTTCTGTGATACTCCAACTGTGGCTTGTAATAGCAGTTTTCATAATGTATTGTAGTCATTTTAATGTCGTTTTCCTTTTATATTTTAGCTCCTTAAGAGCTGGTGCCTTCTCCTTTTATCTTTATATTCCCAGCCTTTAGGATGAAATCTGGTACAAAGTAGATGTTCAATAAGTATTTATTGGACAAACCCAAAATGAATTTCTCCAAAAATTTTAATTTAGCCCAAGTATTTATATATTATTATATGAAATAAAATTAAAGGATTACCACCAGTGATTCAGGGGTTGGGGGGTAGACCTACATCTGAAGGATGCGGAGAGCATTGTGAAGGGGAGGGGCACGCTTGAAATGTTGTTGGGGATGGGAATTAGGGGTCTTAATAGGGGGAAGGAAATCTTCTAAAACTGATTTATGTGAGTAGCTGTGTAACTTGGTAAATTTACTAAAAATCATTTAATTGTTCACTTAAAATGGAGTAATGGCATGGAATATAAATTACGCTTCAATAAATTTGTAAAAAAAATTGAGATAGAGTTAAGGGGATAGAACTAAATGAGCTAGTTTCCAATTTTCTTTAATGACATTTTTATGTTGATAAAAATGATAGAGATGGCAAGTGTAAGGGCATATTTGTAAGCTAAAGGATGCAATTAGGATTATTTTAAATCATGTCAATATAAAAAATTAAAATTAGCTGAGAAAATTAAAAAAAATTAAAGGATTAAAAAAATACTGTGACTCTATATCCTGTATTTCCTGAAGAAGTGCCAATTTTAAATAGTTTGTCATTGAATTTTCTTTTTTTTTTTTAATAGAGGGAAAAAAAGCTCTTGCTTAGGCTGGTCTTTAACCCCTGAGCTCAAGCTATCCTCCTGCCTCCACCTCCCAGAGTGCTAGGATTACAGGCGTGAGCCACCGCGCCCGTCCCTGTCATTGTCTTTTAAGTATAAATACAGTTAATAAAACATGCCATAATTTGTTTAGAAGTACAGTATACACATTGAACTTATACCTTAATTTTTACGTTGTATACAGTTTATATTTTGATTTCATGTACTTGTTAAAAGAAAAACTTCAGATAGGGCTGGGTACAATAACTCATGCCTACCCTCTCACCACTTTGGGAGGCTGAGGCTGGAGGATCACCTGGGCCCAGAATTTTGAGCCCAGCCTGGGCAACATAGTGAGACCCCATTCTCTGCAAAAAAATAGAAAAATTAGCTGAATGTGGTGGAATGTGCCCATAGGCTACTCAAGAGGCTGAGTCAGGAGGATCACTTGAGCCTGGGAGTTTGAGGCTATAATGAACTATGATGATGCCATTGCACTACAGCCTGGACAACAAAGTAAGACCCTGTCTTAAAGAAAAAGAAAAACTTTAGACAAATTAAATTTAATGCTTTAATTGAGCGAAAAATGATTCACAAATTGGGCAGCCCCCAGAACCAGAATAGGTTCAGAGCAACTCTGGGGCTGCCACGTGGTTGGATAGTATTTATGGACAAAAAAAGGAAACTGACATACAAAAAACTGAAGTGAGGTACTAAAATAGCTGAATCGGTTACAGCTGTTTGTTTGCCTTATTTGTGCTGGCTGCCTGTGATTGGCCAAAACTTTGTGATTGGTGCAAGAGTGGGTTACAGTTACTATGTATGGAGAAACCTTTAAGCTGAATTTAAAATATGTAAGGAGACAACTTTAGGCTAAATTTTTTTTTCTTTTTGAAGAAATGGGATCTTGCTTTGTCACTCAGGCTGGAGTACATAGCTCACTGTAACCTCCAACTCCTGGGCTCAAGCTGTTTGCCTCAGCCTGCCAGGTACAGGCACATACCACCATGCCTAACTGGGTTTTTCATTTGTTTGTTTTAGAGATGGGGTCTTGCTATGTTGCCCGGGCTGGACTCTTGGCCTCAAGCAGTCTTGCTGTGGCCACCCAAAGTACTAGGATTACCAGCATGACCACTGGGGTTTTTTTTTTTTTTCTTTTTTTTTAGAAACTGAGTCTTGCTGTGTTTCCCATGCTGGTCTTGAACTCCTGGCCTTAAACAGTCCTCCTGCCTAGGCCTCCCAAAGCACTGGGATTACAGGCATGAGCCACTACACCCAGCCTCAAGCCACTAAACTTAGTTTAATATACTCTATGTCCTTTTTCTAATACAGGTCACTTTCAAAGCAATAGCAAAAAGTTGAAATTTAGGATGGAAGAATACTGGAATTTTTCTTTTTTAGTTTTGCCATTCTGCTATATATTTTGTGACTGTATGAATATTAATATAGATTATTGAGAATTTAGAAATCTTTTGGTATAAGGATCTGCATAATAAGATTAAGGCTGTTACCAAAAATTACATTCTCAAAAATATTCTTACTTTCAGATGCTAGGATAGTAGCTCTCAATCTTTTAGGACTACTATTCTGGTATAGTTTCTTGGATTTAAGGATCCAATTTTACTCCTTGCCCTTCTTGTAAAGGCAAATTATTTTTTTTTTGAATAGGTTAAAAAATTTGTTTTCTGAATTCTCTGATACCCTCAAGGTAATTGGAGATTACATAGCATATCACATGGTCATGGAGGATTATCATATATGAAAAATGCATTTGTCAGTTATACCCTTTATTTTTTAGAGCTCCCAATTAGGGTCTGGAATTCGTTTTGAATTACTGCTGTTTTTGACTCTAGAGGAGAGAAATGTTGCAAAGTAAAAAGAGTGAGAGGTTTAAAGCCGGGAAGGGAAGATGGGGTATAAATCTTAGTTCCCTGACCTATCTGTGTTTCTTAGGGCGAATCAATTTCCTTGAGCTTCAGTTTGCTCATTTGTAAAATGAGATAATAATACCTACCTGAAATGGTTGTGAAAATAAACAGTACCTAACAAGTAGTAAGTTCTTCATAAATTTGTAGCTCCTATCTGATCGTTATCAATTAAACTCTGGGAATAGGTAAAAGGTCTTACTGTTACACTAAATTTATTAAGTAGTAGTTATACTATCTCTGTCTTCCCCAATACGTTCCTCTTTGTGATTCTAAAAACAATGTGTTTTGCAGATGACACAGATCAGCGAGCAGAGTCAGTAATTATTGCTGCCTTGTCCAGGAGAACACATCAGCAATTCTCAGTGTGCTGATTAGGGAACAACGTCAGTCTGTTTACTTCACCTTTCATTTTATTATACATAGTATGATTAGTACTTCTTCCAGTTAGTTCCTGGTTATTGTTAAAGAATTCCTTTGGCCAGAATCCTTGGGTCCAGTCTCCTTTGTCACTCTTTCCAAAAGACTTCTGTCTTTTTTAGACTTTACAAAGACAACTATAGAATCTCTCAAGAGTACACCAACTTCATTGCTTCTCAAAGTGACCAAAAGCAACTGCACACATGTAGAATAGGAAGCAGAATTTTATTGCTCTGTTTTATTAGCTTGGTTCACTGAGAACTCCCTTTTTTGATGCAAGTACTATCTTTTTGGACTTTTCTGAACAATATACACAATGAAAGACTACCTCAACTGGGTGCTTCTGGCAGTTCTTCTATTTTTTTTTTTTTTCCCCAATATCCAACAAGGGACAGCTATTTTAGATCTTCTCCACAATCCTTAAATATTTACATCACTGTCTGTTTATTTTTGACAAAAGACCTCCTTTCTACATCACTGAACAAAGAGGGACTTCCCCAGCCTTTAGCCACTGGGTCTATAAACCTCCTTGCTAGTGTACCCCTTCTTACTTCCTGGTCAAGTATGTTGTATTCCTGCCTCCAGTTTTTCCCTGACTGCTTGTACTTCACAGCCAGACTTTCTGAAAGAGCTGTCTAGGTTCACTTTTTTTTATATCTTCCCCATAGTCACTGTCCAGATTACTAAAATGTGGCTCCATTTACTGCTGGAAGTGCTGTCACCATCCTGATTGCTAAATCCAGTAGCCATCTCTCTGTTCTTACCTTGCTCTCACTTGACATTGGACACATATGATTGCTTCTTTCTTTAAAAATTTTCTTTTTCTGTGTACCACACTCTCCTGCTGCTCTTCTTACGTCTGTGGCCATCCTTTTTAGTTGCTCTTCTTCTTTTGACTGTTGTTGATATTTATGTTTTCTCCTAAGCCCCTTGCACATTTTCCTCAGGACTCAGGAGGTGCAGAGTGAATATTTGTTGAATGAATGAATTGTATTTGTACTGATGATTTCTCAAGGGATTTGACTATAATTGGACCTTGTTAACTGAAAAAATTACAGTATACTAAACCTGATTTTCACAGCCAAACTTTGGTCCAGTCTTTCTGGACCATGATTCTCTTAATCTAGCATACTACATATATGCAGTGAAAAAAATTTAAGCTTGTTATTCAGCTTTTATGTTTATGAAATTCAGTTATTGTTTTGCAAGTTCTCTGTGTACAAAAGATAATTAGAAGGTAATCTTAAAGAGCATGCTTTCTCTAAAATTTTTATGCCTGTTTACAAAAATCCTATAGCATAGCTGTTCATACCTTACTTGGAGTAACAATTTAATTTTAAACATACACAAAAGTAGTATTCTGAAGGTTAGAATTAGAGGGAAGAGAATTAATATTTAATGAAACTATTTTATGCCAAGCACTGGCCTGTGTGCTTGTCTACATTATGTAATTTCATCTTCCAACAATTCTAAGAAAGAAACAGTCATCTTGTAAAGAGGAGAAAACTGAGGTAAAGAGACATTAAGTACATTGTACACTGCAACCTATACAGCTTCTAACATTCAGGAGCAGAGTTCATTCTGTCAGACTTTATACTATGAAACACTTCTAAGTGCTATGGAAAATTTAAGCTGAGAATGAATGCTAAATATAGAAATAAAATACTGTGGATCCTTCAGTTTAATAAATCTAAATTGTGTTAAAAGTTGTCTGTGTCATTTTGTCTCTAGGCAGTTATTTGGCAGAAAACTAGAGTATCGGATCACAAGATGGCTCTCATGTCAGTTCTGGGAACTGCTGTTATGGGCAATATGGAATCCTTTCAGTACCACTCTGAAGAATCTCAGGTATATGACAAAAATGTTCTTTAATAATTCTGATTTGCTAATGAAGCCATTAAAATATTTCTCCTTTGGATGGGTTGGGGTGGTAAGAGGTTTTTCTAACCTTTTTGTCAAATATGTATATATTATGATAAGAAAATACAGAACTTATGTTAAATCTCCTTCTGTAGCCCTGCTTCCGTTTTTATCTTTTCTGTATGTTGCTTATATTGATTTTTTTAAAATATATTTTTCAATTTAGAATATTATCTATTTACTTTCTACTATGAAAGAAAGAAAAAGAGTTGAGCTTGCTTTTTTTCCCTTCCCCATCCTAAATATATAATCCTACTATCTTTTCTTGTTCTATCAGCTTTACGTAGTGCTTTTTGACTTCCTGTAATACTCCCTCTTCCTCTTACTTGCTTTTTCCTCTTTCAATCTTGTCAATAATACTTTTATATTATCAAGCTTAATATATTTTCTTATGTAACCATTTTTAAAGTCTTATATCTTTTGTCTGAAGATTGACTCTGAAAGTGGAAAACTTATGTGGAGTGTACATTATTATGACCATAAGTAATCTTTATTGCAAAGCTCAGTATCGTGCTAGGATTTCATTTCCTAAGGATCCAGTGTGATGTCTCTATGCCATAAAAATGAGAATATTCCTACTGTCCTGGTTAAATGGAATCTCCTTTCTTGTATTCCCTTCAATGACTCAAAATTTATCATGTTTTTCTTTGCTTTATACATGAACTATTTTATGTAGGGTTTTGGGTTTTTTTCCTTTTCTGGGATTTTCAAAAGTTTCCTCCCCCCTCCTTTTTTTTAGGTTAAGAAGTTTTCTTCATTATATCAGCAATAAAATCCAGCTTTTTTAGTCATTCTAGCTATGCTGATAGTCTATTCCATTCTTTTTTTTTTTTTTGTATCAGCTTTCTTAGGTTGAAAATTTCATCTTTTTGAAGTCTTTGTTCTTAGAACCCACTTATTTGATTGAATATTAGACCTTCTGCACAACTCTCATGCTGGGATTTCTTTCATAGGAATACTGGTTGGTTCCATTATTTCTTATATTCCATGCTTTCCTCTTTCTTATTCACACTCCTTTTTCTGAGGTACATCTTTAAGTAACTTTCACAGAAAGAGGACAGGAGACATAAATTTTCACATCTGAGAAGGACTTCATTTTGCACTTTGTCTTGTTGATAGTCTGGCAGATGTAGACTTATAGACTGAAGATAATTTTTCTTTAGAATTTTGAAGACTATTGAGTATTTTTGACCATCCATTTTTGCTGGTGGGAAGATTAATGCATTGTAGTTCTTTCTTTCTCTGATATGTTTTTTTTCCGTCTGAAAGTTCTTTAGGATCTTTCCTTCATTTTTGTTCTTAAATTTTACAAGGATGTGTCTAGGTGTGTGTCTGTTTTCATTCATTTGTTTATCCTGCTAAGCACTTGATGTGTACCTTTTGAATCTGAAGACTTGTTTCTTTCTTAGCTCTGTTATATACTTCCATCCATTATCACTTTGATAATTTTTGGGATTTTTTTTTTTTTTTGAGATAGAATCTTTGTCTGTCGCCCGAGCTGAAGTGCCGTTGGCATCAGCCTATCTCACAGCAACCTCAAGCTCCTGGGCTCAAGTGATCTTCCTGCCTCAGCCTCCCTAGTAGCTGGGACTACAGACACATGCCCCCATGCCTGGCTAATTTTTTCTACTTTTAGTAGAAAAGACCAGCCTTGCTCAGGCTGGTCTTGAATTCCTGACCTCAAGCTATCCTCCCGCCTTGGCCTTCCAGAGTGCTAGGATTACAGGCGAGAGCCACCGTACCTGGCCTCGTCGTCGTCTTTTTTTTTTTTTAATTAAACTCTATTGTTGATTATGACGTACTCTCATTTTCGTATTATTGTTTTTTCTCAAGTTTTTCATCTTTTCCTTTTTCTGTAAGTTTTGAGAGTTCTTACTTTGTCTTTTAATCCATCAATGGAATTTTTTTGTTTTGAAGTTATGTTTAATCTCCAATAGTATTTTTTCATTTTATTACTTTTTCATAACTTCCTATTGTTTTATGGATCCATAACCTTGAGTCTCTCTATACATTGCCTTTGTTTTAAAATTATTTGTTCCTTAAATAATTTTTATTTCGTAGGAGTTCAGTTTTGTTCTGTTTATGAGGTCTTTTTCCGCCAGGCCACTAATTCTCTCCATGTCCTTCCCTGTGAATAGGAAATCTAATTGGGAGCATAGTGTTTGTGGCTGTGCTTATTGACTCTCAGGTTCCACTTGAGTATTGAGTAATCAAGATCCTAGTCCTGCTCCTGGAGTATGAGAGAATTATAAGTGCCATAGTGGGGTGGAGGCTTACTCTGCACTGTGCACTTACTTGCTGCCCTAGTTATTCTCAGGAAATTTATTTCATCTCTCTCCCTTCCCTCTTTTTCTTTCTTTCTTTCTTCTTTTTCTGTCTTTCTTTTTTTCCTTCTAGCATGAAGTTAGGTTAATTGTAATTAGTTCATGACATGTTGTCCTTATTCAGTTTTTTTGTAGAAAAGTCTTTTTTGCATGTATAGATATCCATATCCAATTGACTTAGCTTTTTTTTTTTTTTTTTTTTTTTTGAGACAGAATCTTTCTCTGACGCCCTGGCTAGAGTACAGTGGTATCATCATAGCTCACTGCAACCTCAAACTCCTGGGCTCAAGCGATCCTCCTGCCTCAGCCTCCTGAGTAGCTGGGACTACAGGGATACACCACCATGCCCAGCTAATTTTTCCATTTTTTGGAGAGATGGGATCTTAAATTCCTGAGTTCAAGCAATCCTCCTTCCTTTATCTCCCAGAGTGTTAGGATTACACTTTGCCTGGCCAAAGAATTTTTTCAACCATCAACTTTTTTATAAAAGAACCTACAAGATATAAGCAAGCATATTTCAAGATATCATCATGCCATTTAAAGCTATTGTCATCATATTCCATAACTTCTAAGATAGAGCCATAGTTTAATATTTATTTCTGAGAGACATATACCTGATGCTGAAAACTATACCTTGATAGAGTCACAGCTCTAGAAGAGTCCTTTTCTTTGTTGTTGTTTATCTGCTGACTTTAAGCCCAGAGGCTCTCTGGAGTTTTGCTAGGCAGTTGGCTTCTCTGTTCTACTCCTCTCTTTTTTCATTGTTTGTTCAAATCTCTTCTGCTACTGGTTCCCCTCACATTCTCTTTGCAGTATTGAGTTCTTAATTACTGATTATCAATTTATTAGTCTTAGATGAGAGCTTGAACTCAGTTAATGATTAAGAATGATCATTTAAGCAAATCCCTCTTCTGTTCTTGCACTGTGTGTCTAGACATGTGTTGTATTTATGTTGCCACCAACTACCCATCGCCATTCCATGCTTTCTGGGCTTGTAAGATTGAAGACTTGTGCTATATCTGGGTTTCTTTGAGCCCCTTCTCATTCCTGGCCAAAAGCAATCTTAAGTAGTTTTCTAACTGCTAGTGGTTGTCCCCACTAACCTCTCTTCCACCCTCATTACATACCTTTAAGTTGTGCAACTTGGCTACCAAGGCCCCCTTCACTGGACTGGGGTGACAGGTCCATCGGCCATTAGGAGCCTTGGGTGTAGAGAATCTTTATATATGTCTTCCTATAACATGAGGGTTCCTTTTTTTTTTTTTTTTTTTTTAATCTACAGGGACCCTACATGGGAACAATATCCTAATATGGGTGGTGGTCTCAACTGGGCCACTGCTCTGGTGGCTTTTGTTAGGCATTTCCCAGTGTGGCTTTGTTGGCTTGAATGAAGCACCTCAAGTTATTCTTCTTGACATCTGTCTTCTCTTGGGTATTTTTATCTCTGCATTATTCCATGCTAAGTTCTGAGTGAATTCCTCAGTACTGGCTGATTTTTATTACCAAAACTATATATTTTGTTTCCATAATTCAGAATTTGTTTATTTTCATATTCTTCTCTTCTAAACTTGATTTAAAGTTACCAATTTTATTTTCCTTCTGTTTTTTTAATAGATGCTATTTATTTTTTAAAAAGCATGTTATACATACTAATTTCAAAGATATTTCATATTGCTCTATCATTTCTGTTTTCCTGAGACAAAATTCTCTCATCCTCTGTAATTTTATATGCTTTGAGATTTTAATTTGCAAAATCATCTTGAATGCGGGTTTATTGTTTTTGTTGCTTGCTTTTTCCTCTCCTCACCTTCCCCTCCATTTCCCCGTAATTTGGCAGATATCTGCCTCCACAAACTCAATTCAAAACCAGGTGCCTCTCGTCCTGCCAAGATTTTACAGACCCCTTTTCCTAGCCAGCTTGGCTTAGTCTTATTCTTGGTTTGGGAGTTGTCTCTATACTTTCTTGTGCCCTGGCAGGCATCTCCAGACACTGGTCACAGTATTTTTAAATATCTTTTTTGGAGGGGAGGTGCTATATGAACCTCCTATTTTAAATGGAAAGACTGATTTCAATCCCCTGCCTTGTATGGGTTGTTTTCTGTTCTTATTTCCTTACCAGAATTTAATTTCCAGCTGGCACATATTGTTTCTGATCCTAGAGCACATAGGGCTTTTGACTTTAGCCATCACTCCCTGTTATATGTTTCACAATCACAACATCTTTGTTTGTCTTACTTTTATGTGGTTAGATCTTTTGAAATTTTTTAAAAAATTGATTTTATCTGTCAATGCTATGTATTTCAGTTGGGTTGGAGGAGAAGGGAATTTCCACATGAGCTTGTTCCGTTATCCTGACCAGAAGTACTTAAATTATTACTTTAGAAGTGTAACTTTGTGATGTTATGGAGGTTTACTGAAAGAAGAGAAAATTAGTGTTAAGAGACCAGTCAGGATTACATCAGTATAATCAGGGTAGAGAAGAGGAGATGGTTTGACAGACTGGGTAGATGGCAGGGCTCTTTATCATGGCAAAAGAATAACAGGAGGAGCCCGTTGGACAGCAGGGTAGAAGTGGGCTCCTACTTGTTTTATCAAAGTTTGAATATAGTGAGATTGAGAATATTTTTGTGACAGCCAGTTGAAGATAGTAAGCATTTGGGGGTTAAAGAAATAGAAGCTATTAATATATGTCTGTATCTTAACATCACTGGCATATGGGTAGTTATCGAAACTACAGATAGGAATAAAATTAACTCAGGGAGTAATTAGAAAGTAAAAAATCCTGATGGTAGTATTCAGGGGACTGTCATTTATAGGGGCTAAGGAGAAGGAGGGGAACCAGCAAACCAGACTAAAGAGGAAGTGTCACAGGGAAAACAGAAAGACCAAAAGAGAAAATTGAAACAGATTCATGCAGTGGACTGCCTCCCAAAGGAGAGAGTTGCCATTGGTGTCAGGGGCTGCAGAGAGTCAAATACGAGGACTGAGTAATATCCTTTGCAGTTGGCCTTTGAGGTAGAAGCCTGCTTACAGAGAGTTGGAGATGAAAGGAAGAGAGGAAGTCCCGTAGTTGAGAAGCATTCAGGGGAGAAGTATTTGTATTTTGCCTTTGATTTTTGTTTTGCTTTTTAAATTGAGGAATACTGGGGTACAGAATCTTGTAAAGTCTATCTAATTTTTAATTTTGTCACACTTACTTGGTGTCTTATGTTCTTTTTCCATGAGTTAGTTTGATTTTTATAAGATTTCACTGTTTTAGTTTTCTTTTCTATATAACTTAAACATAGTTTGTTAGTTTTTAAGATTATCCTAAATCATTTTTAAAGTTCAGTATCTGGAAGTAACAGTAATCATTCAGTGGCCAACCAAGATGGTGTGAAAGGAACACTAGCAGTATTATGTATTTCTTGTTCATTTTATTCTTATCCTATTCAGGGTAGACTTTTTTTTAATCCACAAACCCAGTAAGTCTTTCAGAGGCTAAATAGGCTCTGCCTGATGCACATGCTTGAAAAAGGGTCTCATGTTACCTGGTAAATACTATAACCATTTATAAATGCTGTGAAGTTTTGCAGTTAATTAATAGTATTTTGTAATGTGTTATCCAGATTTATTAATTTATTTTTTCAAATTGGCACAATTTGGCACTGTGACAATAATGCACTTAGTGTTCTAAAATTGGTATTGTATCTCCTTAAACACTTATTTCCAAGGGCAGGAATAGCCATAGACATAGGTAGCAGTCAACCGGCTATGTTGATAAGGAGCCTCATGGTTTCTGCTTAACTAAAAATAGTACCCCCACTAACTTGCTTGCTTTTCTTAAACCTAAGCTAAAATTTTACCGTTAGTGTTTCTTGAAAGATTAATAACATATCTTGTTTCAGTTGCTTCTGATAAGAGATTTTAGGCCTATATTTTAAATAACCAAAATCATATAGCTAGTAATGGAACTGGGGTTCAAACCTTGTCAATCTAGCTCTGTCCTATTCTTAACACTTTGCTGTATTGTCTTTAGCTGATAGTAAAACTAGGAGCATGTTCCCTGTCTTCCATCCCTTCAATTTCTCTCTTCTCTCTGGTTGTCTTTTCTAATGTCCTTCTTCATTTTCTTCCTTTTCTTCATCCATTTGTAAAATAGAGAAAGATAGCATATAAATATTCAGTTTTTTTAAAAAATGAAAATAAAGTACAGCCGTATAATCAGTATTTAGCCCTGAGGAAGTTAATTCAAAGAGTAAAAGATATATTTTTTTAAACTCAAAAATTAAAACCCAGTAAGATTGGCTTTATAGCACACTCAGAATAAAGATAGAAACAGTCTTTATACGAAAAGATGGTTAAGGAGAAAAGGACAAACAGCCAGAGAAAAGTAACAATGTGAGGAAGGAAATTTTAAAGGCAAAAGAAGATATGGTTGAGCAGAGTATGTCCCATGACAGTCATATATTTGAAAGTATAACCATTCATGAAGATTTTATAAATGCCTATTTTTTCTTAAAGTTGCAAAAAGAGAGTTAGAGGCAGAGAACACCACTTTAACATGCTTTAGTATTTTATTTTAAGTTAATGCTAAAGCTGGGCATGATGGTTCAGGCCTGTAATCCTAGCACTTTGGGAGGCTAAGACAGGGAGATTGTTTGAGGCCATGATTTCGAGACCATTCTGAGCAACATGGTGAGACCCCATCTCTACCGAAAAAAGAAAAAAAAAATAGAAAAATTAGCCGTGCATGGTGACACACAGCTATAGTCCCAGCTACTCAGGAGTATCGCTTGAGCTCAGGAGCTCAGACAACAGAGCAAGACCCTGTCTCAAAAAAATAAATAAATAAATAAAGTTAATGTTTTCAACATGGTTATCAGGAAGTATGTGGCTCTTTAGACCCTAAGATGAAAATCTGTTTTTTAATTTTTTAGTGTGTTGTATATAGCCAGACCCATGGAACCACTTTGTCATATTCTGTAACTGTTTATTATAATTATAGATTTATCTAAGTGGATTTCTTCCAAAGCATGATGCAGACCACTCTTTCACAAGTCTTTCAACCCCAGAAAGGAGTTTCATCTTTATAAACAGTCGACCAGTACATCAAAAAGACATATTAAAGGTAATCTCTTTTAGAAAAAAGTATCACTTAGATCAGAAATTTAAAACTGACTTTATTTGTCAAATTGTAAAAAGGACTATTTCCAAGAATTTGCTCTAAAATAAGAAAAATAAAAGGGATATGTTATCATTTATTAAGCATTGTGCTAGGTATTTTACATATTGATGTCTCATTTACTCTTCACAACAATTCTTTGAAGCATTACTATCCCCATTTATAGTGAGGAAACAATTATTAGGCCACGTAGCCAGGAAAAGTTTTGAATCGAACCTCGGGCCTTTAGAACTTCCGTGATACTGTGATTTTTAATCATGAAGCCAGTCATATTGGATATTTGTACTACTTATAAATGCTTATGCTTCATTTAGGCTCAAGACCTCCAAATGAGTATCACCACTTAGATATTGCCTTTCCTAATAAGCAGTTAGATCTACTCAGTTTCTCAGTTGAATCTCTTTTTGGTGGTCTTTTAAAGTTGACAGTATTATCTTTATTTACATATATTATTTTTGTCTTTTATTTATTACATTTAATTCTAGTTAATCCGACATTATTACAACCTGAAGTGCCTAGGGGAATCTACTCGTTTGTATCCCATTTTCTTTCTGAAAATTGATGTTCCTACAGCTGATGTGGATATAAATTTAACACCAGATAAAAGTCAAGTGTTATTACAGAATAAGGTAATCATTTTCAGATAATTTTTGTATTAACTTATGCTATTTATAAACGTATTCCTATTTTCATATAAAAAAGGTTTGCTTTATATTTTTCTTTTTTTATGATTATTTAAATCTTGCGTATTATTTTCATAATTTCCCCTAACATTTGTTAATTTGTATTTTTAGGAAGCTGTTTTAATTGCTCTTGAAAACCTGATGACAACTTGTTATGGACTACTACCTAGTACAGATTTTTGTGAAAATAATAAAACAGATGTTTCCTCAGCTGACATCGTTTGTAGTAAAACAGCAGAAACAGATGTGCTTTTTAATAAAATGGAATCATCTGGAAATAATTATCCAAATGTTGATACTTCAACCATTCCTTTCCAAAATGATGTGCATGATGATGAATCTGGAGAAAACACTGATGATTATTTAAATCACCAGATAAGTGTTGGTGACCATTGTGATGGTCATTTCAATAGTGAAAATTCTAGCATTGATAAGAATACTAGAAATACATCTCGAGAAATTTCAACAAGTGATTTATCATCGGAGAAAACCGAAAGGGAACATAGTGAAAGTTGTGCCATAGGTTCGGTTAAGCACACTCCATCAGAAAATGGCAATAAAGACCATATTGATGAAAGCAGGGAAAATGAGGAAGAAGGAGTTCTTGAAAAATCTTTGGAAATGTGTGCCGATGATTGGAGCAAGGGAAATGTACTTAAAAATTCAATGGGAGAGAATATTGAACCTGTGAAAATTTTAGGGCCTCAAAAAAGTTTAGCATGTAAAGTAAGTAATAATAATCATCCAAGCCCTGAACAAAAGAATCTCAGTGAAGGTCCCTGTAACAAAACATCAAATGTGATAGATAACAAATCTGGACAACTTACAGCTTATGATTTAATTAGCAATAAAATAATCAAGAAACCCATGTCAGCAAGTGCCCTTTTTGTTCAAGATTATCGTGCTAAATTTCTCACAGAAAATCCTAAGACTAGTTTAGAGGACGCAGCAGTACAAATCGAAGAACTGTGGAAGACATTGAGTGAAGAGGAAAAACTGAAGTAAGTTTCCAGAGCTTGCATGTGACCTGAATGTTCAGCTATTTCCATTCTATATGACTCACTGGTTAAAATAATTTTTTAAAACTTCTTATTTATGGAAAAGCAGAATGGAAAATGCCTTTGGCTTGGCTAGAGTACCTTTTTTGGTATTGCTTTTTTTTGGTTGTTAATTTAGGTTTTTGTTTTGGAGGTTTCTTGAAGGTGGGTGTTTTGTTTTTTGTTTGGTACAAGCCTTAACTGCTTTCTGATTTATTAAATTTGTTCTTAAAGTTTTCCATTCATCTTTTCAATTTAAAACACCATTTTCTTCTATTTCTTTTTTTATGTTTAAGAATTTTTCTATGGTAGAACTTTTTTAAAGCTTTTGTATTAGAACAATTATAAGTATGGTAATTATAAGTATGGTGTTTTTAGTATCTTGACTCTTCCCTTTTTAAAATTGATCTCCAAAATATGTAACACAGTACAAAAAATTGTATCATCGTTGCAGATTCAGTTTAGTGTTGTTTAATCCTGTCTCTATTCAGTATTTAAGACTTGTTTCTAAAATTTGTTATTTATCTATTATAACTTATAAACTATAGGGGGTGTTTTTGTATGTAAATAGGTGGTTTGATCCCCTCTTTTATTAAAATATTACTTGTCATCTTTAGATCAGATGATCTGAATAAATGTTTCAAAATAAGAGTGCTTTTTATTGACTTAGAATACTTAACATAAATACAGAATTTTGTGTTTTGAATGATCTAGCCTACAAAAAAATGAAAGTAGAATTATATCTGCGATTATATATATTGTTATCTAAAGCATCTCAGTCCTATGTCAAACATCTGGAAAAACTTTTAAATGTAATCCATCATCCAGAGTTTATATTTAGTGCTAAATTACATGGATACTTGACCAATTTTTTTTTCATTAACTCATTTAGTCTTATAAAGACTATCAATTTAAAGTAATAAAGACCACTGTTAACACCAATACGTAAAGCCTGCATAAATTTAGCTTCTCTTCAGCTTTTTTTTTTAAGTGGGGATGGTTGTGTTTTGTTCTTTTGAAAACACACAAACGTAGACTAAATGGTACAATGAACCCATTACCCCATTTTGCCTGTAATCATCTCATGGTCAATTCTGTTTCATCTCTACCTCCACTCATTTTTCTTCCCCTCCTTTATTATTCTGAAGCAAATCCTAGGCATAATATCATATATTTCATAAATATTTCATATGTTAACTCTAAAAGATGACACTCATTTTAAACACAACCATAATATAGTTATAATTTTTTTAAAAAAGCTTGCTTTCCTTAATACATCAGATATGCAGTGTCCAAAGTTATTGCATAAATGTCAGATTTTTTAAAGTTTATTTTGAATCATGAAGAAATAAGGTTTACAAAATTATGATTCTGTAGTTTTACCTAAATGACATAACTGTGCAATTTAAAGATGAGTGGACCTAACTTTAAATACAGTAAGCCCATAAAAGTTGAATTGAATCACTCAGGAAAGTGGTAAATTGAGAACTGTCTTAGAATAGAAAAAAGCATAGATATTTCTAGTTCTCATGGAAGTAGAGACAGTATAACAGCTTAAGATGGAAATGTATCCTGCTGGCTGTTCTCCTGTAGCCTCACAACAGCAGGTATTGTTCTGATTGCCTTTGTGGAATGCCAGTGTTGTTTTTTCCTTGTGGGTCCCAAGATGTCAGGTTACTAAGATTATGATGAATAGTCCACATGTAAACATTTGTTTATCATCAGGTAGTAGTCTGGAATCCAAATTTTTCTTTCTGTTATATTGCCAAAAGATAGACCAAAGAGGCATTGGTGATCAAGAGCAGGCCACTGAAGCTTTACCTGGTTTCTAACCCCAGTTGTTCTTTCCTAGCTTTTTAAAAAATGTGTGGACAGTCTCTCCTGGATTGTTGTGAGGATTAAAAAAGATATTGCGTGTTATGACACAAGGTCAATGACTGGCACATAGTAAATGATTGCCCACGATGTTAATCAGAGTTTTTAATTTGTGAAAGGGAATTTGACTTTTTATCTACTGAGTCAAGATTGAATTTAATTTGGAGGCCAGAAGTAGTAAAGAAAATATATTGTAGGTGTCTTGGGATTAGAGGTCTGTTGTATGTCACAAAATGCTGTATTTGCATCTTTCAGAGCCAGGGGTCTTGGGACTGTGATCAGCTGTGTCCAAAATCATATGGAGATGTCCATAACCATCTCATGATTAGTGAGAAGGTAGAGAAAAAATGGTATCACACCCAAGAATCACAATCTTTAGCTTAGAATTCTTTACATGAGCCTAAATTCTTCAAAGAGTGCTAAGGGATGTGAGAGTAGACTTTTCTTCTGCAGTCCTTTGGTCCATCTTTCCTTTTCTTCCCTTTTTTTCTGTTCTTTCTTCTTGTTTTCCTTTCCCTTTCTTCCCACCCTCCATTCCTCCTTTTCCTCTTCTTCAACTAGGAAATATTTATTAAGGGCTTTCTGTGTTTAAGGACCTATGTATTACATTTAGTCACTGCAGTTATAAATATTATAAAACATACTTTCTCTACTCATAAATGGTGTAGACTAGTGAGGAAGATTCAATTAAACAAGAAGTAATCATAGAATGTGATGAGTTCTAAGATATATAAGGGAGTTATGAGAACATTGAGCAGTTGGGTTTAATCTCCTCTGTGAGACAGGAAATGCTTCCCTGAATAGAATTAACCAGGAACGTTTTAGGGAATTGTCTAGGTAGGAGGAATAGCATGTGAGAAGGCCCAGAAGCTAGAAGGAACATGGTGTTATTGAGGAAATAAAAAATTCCCTCTATAACAGAAATACAATGTGAAGAAACATAGTAATGGCAAATGGAGAAGACAAAGGCCAGATTATGGAAGTGTCTGTGAGCAGTAACAAAGAATTTGAATAAGGACTAGGATCAGGGTTTTCCAGCTGTTAAAATTCTGCTGGGATCTTGAAACAGATTCAGAGTAAGGGGCATACTTTTCTATATTAGTTCTTCCTTTCTGTTTTTTTTTTTTTTTCTTTTCTCTCCTTTAGTGGATTAGGATCCAAATTTAGGTCATGTGCCTTGCCACTGGGGTCTCAGTCAAGTGGTGTTAACTTGAACTTCCATTTGCAGTAGCTATGTAAAGCTACTATGCAGTGGCTATTTCTACTTAAAATAACTAAGAAAATCATTTGCAGTTGGGGTATTAATGAAAATGATAAGCAAACTTTATAATTAAATGTAATGTTTAGTCACAAAAACATCATTTGAATTGACTACTGGTCAAATCAGGATTAATATAAACCCCCTAATGAAATTAAGTATAAAAGTAGCACCTGTTTTTACTTAATATTTACTTAATATTCCTTCCAATGTAACTTTTTATATATCCCAGGGAGCTAATTATAAATTGACTTCTTGTGTAAATTAAAAGATGAGTACTGTGTATGGAAATTTGCACCTTATAATTAATTGCAAATGGTGACCTCTGTCTTAAACTCATTTTTCCACTGCACAGGAAAAATCTTGAATTTGAATGTCTAAGATATTTATTTCTAGTACCTATTGAAAGTAAACTATTGAAAATTATGTGTTTTATATAGGTAATCCAGAACTTCCGATTCTAAGTAGAATTGGGAGAAAATAATTTTAAAAATTGTGAATATGGCATGGTAAGTAACCAAAGGATGCATTTTTTTGAACTCCTGACCTTGAGCGATCCGCCTGCCTTGGCCTCCCAGAGTGCTAGGATTACAGGTGTGAGCCACCGCACCCGGCCTCAAAGGATGCATTTTTTATCTAGTTTACAATGAAACAGGTTTTTTTTTGAACATTCTTATCCAGCTAGCATTTCTACATTCAACAAGCATATATTGAGTACACACTACGTGCCATGCTGTGGCCCTTTGTCTCTTAGTGTCCCATTTAACATTTACTACAGTTCTCCCGATATTATTTTTATTTCTTAACATATCCAAGTTTCTTCTTGAAAGTGTCTTATGCATGTAATAGAATTCAGCCAGTTTCTTAAGAGTAGGAGACTAGAAATAACCTTAATTCTCTAGTTCCAAATTTAAAACTGAAAAATATTTTAGCAAGGATACTTAATTACCAATTCTTAGTCAATTGTATGCCCCATTCTTTGTAAGATTTGTGTTTTGTGATAGAAAATAATGACAACAAACATCATCACCATTTGCAATGTGCCCAGCACTATTCTAAGTACTTGACACATTTTAACTTATTTTATTCCTTACAGCAAAACTATGTAGTAGATATAGATTATCTATATATTATAGGTGAGCATACTGAGGCACAGAAAAATTAAATAATTTGCATAGATTTACAGAGCTAGTAAGTGGCAGAACCAGGCTAGCTGTGCTCTTAACCACTCACTATACTGTGCTTAACACATAGCAGTAGTTTCCAATTCTGGGTATACACTGGCGTCATCTGTGGAACTATTTAGAAACAGAGCTGCCCAAACTCCACCTAGGCCTGGACTCAGAGAATTAGAAACTCCAAGGGTGGGACCCAGGCATTTCAATATTTAGAAAAGGGTTGACATAACCACTGTGCTAGACTTTCTTTGGCCCTAGAAGTTTCATTTTACTCATTTTATTGTTGACAAAAAGACCTCTTTTTACCCAGTATAATTTTTTTTTTAGATTGTTTCAAGCAATTTATCACATTAAACAATTTGTTTAGGCAGAATAAACATTGATTTCAACAGATGCAAAGGAAGTAGTTATAACATTCTGCTTGTTTAACATGTTAAACACCTATTTTCTTTTTGCAAAAAACATTTAAAGAATTTTACAGAGATTTTTGTTTTGTCCCTTTTCCAAAGTAGGCTCAGGGGAAATTTATGGCTACTTGGCAATTGACAAAAATGTTTGCAGAATGACCACACCCTGATCCAGATTCACTTTGGTTCTGAGTAGTGTTTTCACTACAAGGCACTACAACTCCATGATGAGAAGCAAATCTCTTAAGCTGTCAGTCTCTTGGAATTTATTTTTCCAAACATGTAATTGTGATGACCACCAGATTATCTGTAAACTTCTTCATAGTCCTTGGAAGTAGTGTACTACTTATATGAATTATGGTAATTTCTTCTTTAAATGAAAACATGTATTTGTGGGGTTTTTTTGGTTTTTGTTTTTTTTTTCCAGCATATTATGGGGTGTAAATGTTAAGGTTACGTATATTGCCCTCGCATCCCCACCCCCTCGAGTCAGAGCTTCAAGCGTGACCATCCCCCAGATGGTGCGCATCGCACATATTACGTATGTGTATACCCGTCCCCCTCTCCTCCCTCCCATCTGCCCGACACCCCATAAATGTTGTTCCTATATGTCCACTTAGGTGTTGCTAGTATAATTTTTGAAATGTCCATTATCTTGTACCTTTGAAATTGAGTTAAATGGTTTGGGTGTGTTCGGTTTGAATGTATTTTTTTCATTGATGACTCTAAAATGAGACTAGTAACTGAAAAAATTTATATTTAGCTATGAAAATATTATAAATCATTTTTTATTTTGTGATTATTGTAGCAACTTTATAATTTTACTAGTATCTAATTACTTGAGAGTATTAATTTACGTAAATTTTCTAGTGTTCAGGGAATTGTTTGTATGTTCCATGTTGATGTTATAGCAAGTATATAAGGAACTCTTCAGATCTGAACTTAACTCTTTAAGTCATTTTTTAAGTCTCTTTTTCTGAGTACTTATGCCTTAACATTTTCTTAAATGGTTTTTTCAATTGTGTAAAATTTACCTAATGTGAAAGGCAAAGATCTTAACAGTATAGTTTGATGCATTTTCATAAATGTGTGCACCCATAGAAACACTACCCCAGACAAAGTGTAGATCATTTCCATCATCCCAGAAAGGTCTCTCATGTCACCTCCCAGCCTGTCTCCATCGGCAGCCACTGTTCTGATTTCTATTACACTAGCTTGGCTTTGCCAGTACTTAAACTTCATATATATGAAGTCATATGATATATATACTCTTTCATATCCTGCTTCTTCCCCTCAAAAAAATGTTTTTGTGACTCATCCATGTGTTGAATCTGATAGTTCATTTTTTAATTGATAAGTAATATTCAGTTGTATAAATATACCAAAATGTGTTTATTCAGTTTCCAATTTGGAACTATTATTATTAATAATAAAATTATGTTGTTTAGTTTCCAACTATTGGGCTTTTCTATATTATTTCTAATTTAATTTTGTCATGGACAGAGAAAATACTAAGTTAGATTTCGGTCTTTAGAAATGTATTGAGAATTAAGACCCAGCGTACGGTCTGTCTTGACAAATGTTTCCTGTTCACTTAAAAAGAATCAAGATTTTGCAGTTGCTGGATGGTAGTGTTCTAAAATGTCAATTAAGTAGAAGTGGTTGATAGTGTTGCTAAAATCATCAATAGCTTTACTGATTTTTTTTTTTTTTTTGTCTCGTTCTATCAGTTACTGAGGGAGGGATTTTGAAATCTCTATGATTCTGGATTTATTTCTACTTTTAGATCTATAAGCTTTTGCTCCATGTAATTCAAAGCTTTGTTAATATGGTACATACACATTTGTCATTATTAGGCCCGTTTATCATTATGGAATGTTCCTCTTTATCTCCGGTAGTCTTGAAATATACTTCATCTTACTATAGCCACTCTGGCTTTCTTATACTTACTAATTGCATGATGTATCTTCTTTCATTCTTTTACACTATCTGTGTCTTTATGTTTAAAGTGTAACTTTTACACATAAAGTTGGTCATTACTTTTTAAGTTCATTCTGACCATCTTTGCTTTTAATTGGAATATTTAGTACATGTAATATAATAATTGATAGGTTGGTTTGGGTCTGCCATTTTCCTATTTGTTTTCTATTAGTCCATCTCTGTTTTTCTGTACCTCCCTTTGAGGGGGAGAGGAGGCCTTCTTAAGGGTTAAAAGAATATGTTTTAATGTCTCATTTTAATTCTTCTGTTGGCTTTTCATTATTTTTTGCTTTAGTGATTACATTATGGTACATTCTTAATTTGTCATAGTCTATTTAGAGTAATAGTATACCATCTTGCATAAAATGCAAAAACCTTGTAAGTATAATTCCACTTATATTTGATGTCATTCCTTAATAGTGTAAATATACTGGCAACAAATTCTCATCTTTTGTCTGAAAATGTCTATTTCATCTTCATGTTGAAGGACATTTTTGCAGAATGTAATCAAATTTTGGGTTCTTTAGCCTGAGGTGCTTCTCTCAGTCTTCTCTCAGTCACTTTTCTGTTGATCTGTCTTCAACTCTACTGACCCTTTCTTTTACCATCTGATCTGTTAAGCCTATCCAGTGAATATTTGGAAATATTCATTGTATTTTTTAGTTCTAGAATTTTCCACTTCCATTTCATTCTTTCTTATAATTTCCATTTCTCTATTGAGATTCCCCCTTTTCTTTCATCATAATCATTTTTTATGACCTTAAACATTTATAAAAACCTATTTTTTATTTCTTTTAACTAATTCTAACGTTTGGGTCATCTTGAGGTTGGCTTCTCCTGACCACTTTTTCTGTTGACCATGACTCACATTTTCCTGCTTGAGTGGTAACTGTTGATTGTATAATGGGCATTGCAGATGATATATTTAAAACTCTGGATTCTGTTATCTTCTTGTGAAAAGTGTTGATTTTTGTTCTACCAGGCATTTAAATTACTAACAGATTACCTTGAGCTTGTGGTGGCTTTGTTTTATACTTTGTTAGGGAGATACCGTTCCAATTTGTCTTTAGTCTTAGGGCAACTTCCTTAGTTGTAGGGCATATTTTTTTTTACCCTAAGATGTTGCCCTTCTCCACTTTTAATTGAAAGCCCAAAGTGCTTACCAAGCCATGAAACTTTGTGGAATTCAAACTCTATACTCTGTTTCCTCTGCAATGAGCAACAGCTGAAATCTCTGTTCAGCTCATTTGGCCTTCTAACGGTTGTTTTCCTCTGGGCTCCCACACATGGGATTTTCTGGGATTTTCTTTCTTTCCGGTTGTTCTGGAAGCAAGTAGCTCTGTGTTCTGATGACTCAGGCTAATAAGACTGCAACTTTCTGACTGAGTTCTGGCCACGCTCTCCCCTTCAATGCTGAGGACTACCCTCTGGGTAAAAGTTGTATAAATGTGGATCTCTTTTTTTCAAGGGTCGAATCCATTCCAATTTCTGCCTGTTTTGGCTGTTCTACAATGCCTATTTTAAATAGTTAATTTTTATATTTTGTTCAGAGTTTATCGTAGTTATATGCAGGAGTGTTAGTCCAATACATGTTTCTTTGTCATTGATAGACGTGGAATGCCAGCTCTTTATTTTTTATAAAATTTACTTCAGATGGTTAATATATTTCTGATTATGACCTCATTAGCTCTATTTTATCTCTGTTCTTAGATACGAAGAGAAGGCTGCAAAAGACTTGGAACGATACAATGGTCAAATGAAGAGAGCCATTGAACAAGAGTCACAAATATCATTTAAAGATGGCAGAAAAAAGATAAAACCCAGCTCATGGAATTTGGCACAGAAGCACAAGTTGAAAACCTCATTATCTAATCAGCCAAAACTTGATGAGCTTTTTCAGTCCCAAATTGAAAAAAAAAGTCAAAATATTAAAATTGTACAGATCCCCTTTTCTATGAAAAACTTAAAAATAAATTTTCAGAAACAAAAGAAATTTGACCTAGTAGAGAAGGATGAACTTTGCTTGATCCACAATCTCAGGTTTCCTGATGCATGGCTAATTACATCCAAAACAGAGGTAATGTTATTAAATCCATATAGAGTAGAAGAAGCCCTGCTGTTTAAGAGACTTCTTGAGAATCATAAAATTCCTGCGGAGCCACTGGAAAAGCCAATTATATTAACAGAGAGGTATGATGAAGTAATATAATTTTTTAAACTCTAAAAACATTTATTCATACTAATTTAGAAATTGAAGGTAAAAAGTTGGAAGTATTTTCTAGTAGGGATAAGTGGTATTTGTTCAAAGAAATCTTTTTAAATATGATTTCTAATCTTTAATGGAATTGTTTATAAATAATTTTAGAATATTCTTATAGTTCATTTCTGCATTTAATAAATATCAAGCTATCTCCTGAAGATTAGTGACTTCCCTCATTTCAAAGTTAGATTGCTATGACTTTCTTCTATTGTGCACCCTTTGTGTTAATATTTCAAACACAAACCAAAATAGAATTATAGCAGTGAACACACCTTTATCAACATTATCAAGATTTTGCCACATTTGCTTTATCTGTCCTTTTATAAACAGTATATACACACTATTTTCTTAAGTAGTTTAGAACAGTTCCCCCTCCTATATCTTTCAGTATCTCTCTGTCTCAAAAATGGCTATTTTTGTACGTAACCACAGTGCCTTTCCTATACTATGCCTTACACGATAATAACTCTGTGGAATCGATCCTCGTTGTCTCAAAATGTCTTCCTTCCTTTTTTCTTTTTTTTTTTTTACTAATGTTTAATTTAATTTGTACCTAAACAAGATCCACCGATTGATTACATTTGGTTATGTCTCTTAGAAGCACACTATTGACTTATTGTAGATACTGAGTCTCTTGTTCGGTGGTGTTCCATTGTCTGTATATGTCTATTTGCTTTCTTGTGGTATTTAGTGTTTCTCTCTCCCATGTTTAATTGGAAGTTAGCTCAGGAGGATTGAATAGATTTGGATTTTACTCTCTGGTAAGACTGTTTAATAGGCGGGCGTGTGTACTTCATATTTCATCACATCAAAAGGCATCTATCACTAGGTTCAACTGATGACAGCCTGATCCTCCACCTTAAAGTTCCCCATCAGCCTTTACATCTAATGGTTTCAAACATTCATTGATTATTGTTGCCTGAAATAATTTTATTATTGGTTGTAAAATAGAGTATTTCCTTTCCCTATCCTATATGAGCAAATTACTTTCTGTAAAAATAACTAATGACTAACCTATTTTTAGTCTGACGTGGGTAGAAGAGAATCATATGACAAAGGAGATAAAAACCTGAAATTTAAAACATTAAAAATTTATACTTTAGGACACATCATAACTTTGTTTCAGAATTTTCAATTATAAAGCAGAAATCATTTATAAAATGTGCTAAAACTCTTGTTAAATACAGTGCCACCAGAAGGAAAAAAAATAGAGCCAGACCACAAAAAAAAAATCTGTTAAATCTGTTTTTATAAGTAAGACAACAGCAATCACATTAACTAAAATCCAGCATCTTTTGTAGTATTCTCTTAAGATTAGCATAGGAAACTGTCAGAGGCAGAATTAGGAAACAGTGCCTTTGACTGTATTAAAAGAGTTTAAAAGCCTGATAATACGTTCTCTTTCTTCCCTCAAATATAGCTGGGGCACATCTGAATTTTTAGACTCGATTGTTTTTCTGAATTTGTAAACTTTCATTTAAATTTCAAAAATCTTTTTATGCTTGTCCAAATTATAGACTTTAAAAATATTTTTCTATGTGTTATTCACAAACAAATACATGAAAAGGATTATTTTGGGCCCATGAGAGCCTGAAAATAAATCTTTTGAGTATAAATGAAGAAAATTTAATTCAAAATTGTTTTTCCCCCTTCTCCTGAAATGTGGCATCCCCATTCACAGTTAATGATGTACGTTTTTCAGAACTAAGTCATAGAATAATTATCCCACAATGTTGACAGAGTAATTATAGGTTGGGCTCAGTTTTTTCACTAGAATTCTAATTCTGTTTGGGTAGCTTACCTCTGAATGGAGTAATTTAGTTATCTACAAAATAAAAAGGAAGGGCTCGATAGTAATAAAAATAACAATGGCTAATGTTTATTGAGCATTTACTATATGATAGGAACTTTGCTAAGTCTTTTTATGATCTTCACAGCAATCCTATGAGGCAGATATCATCCACATTTTATAGCTGAAACTGAAACACAGAATGGTTAAGTAATTTATGTAGGCTCCCACAGCCAGTAAATAAGCAGTGGCTCCAATATTACTATCAAGACAATTTAACTGTGGAGCCTGCACCATTAATTGCTATACTATATCATTATCATCATCACCATCACCTCTACCACCAGCTCTCAGACTGATTTTCAAAATGTTGGTTAGACAAGACATTGCATGTTGGGTATATAGCCAAAGCTGTCTTCTCTGAAACCTGGGCTCTCACAGCCAGTGGGGTCTTCAGCCATTTAGAACTGATAAGCAAAGATATCATCTATTCATTTACCTTTCAAGGTGTAAAGGATTGTGATAAAATAGCATAGCATCCTGTATTGAAACATAGAACATTGCCTTGTGTACCTAAGACAATATCTATTGTGTGGTAGGCACCCAAATATTCATTGAATGAATGGGAAAATGGTAACCATTCACATCAGTCCCAATAGACACCTTTTTACAATGACTATTTTGTTATATGGCACCCTGACAAAGCCTAAAACCAATATGTGAGGTTGATTTGTAGGCAATCTTTGGCTTCCTCAAAATTTCGCACCATTCAATCATTTTATGTGCCACGTTTGACAAAAATGCCATGCCTACCATACACTGAATGAAGCTTTCCCAAGCTCTGAATTGATTAATGTATAAGTTCCTGGGAGAAAAAGATGCATATTTATCTTTTTGTTATTGGAGAAACCTTGAATAGTAGTTGAAAATTCAGCAGGATGGACCACTTGAGTAACTCAATAGTGTGTTATTGTATATGTTTTAAAGGTATAAAATGCCATTATTTATAGTTTTCATTTGCATTACATTTAGAGAGAGCCATTTATTTCACATTGAGTTTGTAACATTCTAGAAGATGGAAATTATTTTTTATTTCTATTCCTCCTGTTACAATACTGTATGCAGTAGGTCTCTAATAAAATATTAAGAGAAATGTAAAAAAGTAGTTTCTCACAGGGCTACTTAGACCTTCGTATTTTGGTTAATGATTATAACAGTTTAAAAAGGTCCCTTTGAAGCTAGGCACAGTGGCTCACACCTGTAATCCCAGCACTTTGGGAGGCCAAGGCAGGAGGATCATTTGAGCCCAGGAGTTTGAGGTTGCAATAAGCTATAATGATGCTACTGCATCCTTGCCTGGGCAACAGAGTGAGACTCTGCCCCCCCCCCCCAAAAAAAGCCCTTAGGTTAAGTTTTTTTAATAAATACTCTTATTTCATTTTGCATATTTAATAAATTAAAGAAGGCCATAATTTCTTTTTCAGTCTTTTAAATGGATCTCATTATTTAGAGATTTTATATAAAATGACAGCAGATGACCAGAGATATAGTGAATCAGCCTACCTGTCTGATCCTCGGCTTACAGCAAATGGTTTCAAGATAAAATTGATACCAGGTATGATAATGTGGTTTAATATTTCCTGAATTGGAAAAATAAGTCATGTTCCAAAGTTACAGTTGGGTTTCATAATTTACAGATACCATGGTATATTTTTGTCTCACTACAAATACAATGTTGGCTGTATAAAAACAGACTTATTTCAAAAAGATCACTTCTGCCTAAAACAAGCAAATTTGTTCAGTCCAATGCCTTGCATTTTCATTTTCATAACTAAACAGGTAGTTTTATAATTTCTGTCATCCTTTGACACATCCTTTAACATCCTTTAAAGCACAGTCAAACTGCGTGCTTTAAATTATTAAAGTACTCCTTTAGATGATTAAACAGAAATAAATATGTGGGATACTGGAATGGATAACAGAAATGGACATCTTTCCTTTTTTAAAAGCATTTACTTTTTTTTTTTTGGCAAAGTAGACATGTAACATCAGCAGTCTTACTATTTGGAGAGTGAATAATTGGATTCCATGGCTCTGCTAAAAGACTGATAACCCTCTTTACTTAGTGTGGAAATTCATTGGATGGATAGAATAAAAAGGAAATCCATCTGGCTAGGAGACTGCAGTTTTCCTGGCTATCCTCTCTTTGTTCTTTTGTAGTTTCCTTACTCAACTGCCTTCTGCCTTAGCTTCCTCTGGTGTCACAGGGGCACAGTGGCACCATGAGGGAAGGACTCCACTGTTCCACCACCTGCCTCTAAGCTTCTCATGCCGAAGTGTAGAAAAACAGAGTTTAACCCAACAGCATTTGAAGATTTTTAAAGGAATGTTTTACTGAGACATAAAAATAAGTAAAAACAATGTACAAAAGCATGCTTTGGTGTACTAAACCAATTTTACTTGATTTTTGAAGTTTTAAGGCTACACTAAACTTTTTACCTCCTACCTCAATTCCAGATATTTAGATGTGGTCTGGAGAGTGTCCAAATCTTAAAACTGCCATTTAAAAATATTGTGTTTTGGGGAAAATGAGTTGGCCTGTTTCCTCATCAATAACAGCTAATAATTATTGAATATTGTGTGCAGAGCATGATTCAAAGTATTAAATGTATTAATTTAATCTCCCTAATACCCCTACAGGTTCTTAGTCCCCATTTTACAGATGAAAAAATCAAGAGCCAAAAGGTTAAGTTTGCTCAAGGGGACAGACACAGTTTGTGGTAGAACCAGGATTTGAACCTAAGCAGTCTGCCTTTAGTGCCTAGCTCTTAACTAATTTGTTACATTTGCCTTCCTATTAAAATTGGGATATTTACTTCACGAAGTAGCTGTGAGCACTAACTAAGGTAACAAATATATCAATGAGCGTAGTATTTGGCAATGGTAGATGCTCAAATATTCTCTTTTCTTCCCATCTTCCAGCCCCCACTTTAGGACCTGAACTGACTTGCCGTCGTTTCTTTTAGTCCTGGAAATCTTTCTTCCTCAGGGTCCCTGGCATCTTTTTGAATTTATTTGAAGTTTGAAGCAAAGTATGTGTGTGTACATGTGTAGAAAGTATTTTATTCTTGATTTAATCTGTTTTTCTAATTAGTTACGTTTTGGTAGTGGCAGGTGCCATTTTATTCATGAAAGATGTTATCATAGCAGGATTTTTTTAACAATCAGGATAACTATCTTGTCTGTTCCAAGAACATATTTATTTTTGAGCTACCCAGTAAGTTCATGTCTGACAAATGCTTTCAGCTCTCAGCTTGTAGATAGTATTTTTTAAATCTTATTGAATGCCTGATACTTTACATGACACCAAAGATACAAAAATGATTAAAACAATCATCTTCAAACCGACTTGACTTGATTGGAATTTGCTGGGATTATTATCAGTATTATTTCCATTGTCAACACATTTACGCTTTCCTTCTTCATTTTTTTGTCTTTTCTTTCTTTTTTTTTTTTTTTTTTTCCGAGACAGAGTCTCACTCTGCTGCCCGGGCTAGAGTGAGTGCCGTGGCGTCAGCCTAGCTCACAGCAACCTCAAACTCCTGGTCTCAAGCTATCCTTCTGCCTCAGCCTCCCAAGTAGCTGGGACTACAGGCATGTGCCACCACACCTGGCTAATTTTTAAATTTTTTGGAGTGACGGGGTCTTGCTCTTGCTCAGGATGGTCACGAACTCCTGGTTGAAGTAATCTTCCCGCTTCGGCCTCCCAGAGTGCTAGGATTACAGGCGTGAGCCACCGCACCCGGCCTGTCTTTTCATTTTTTAATTAAGTTCTGTTCTCTCTCTTTTAGAATATTGTTGTGTTGTACTAACTTT
>CAUYRT010042650.1:0-29862 GCA_963574885.1 Lepilemur ruficaudatus | reverse complement strand
TGGGCAAAGGACATGAACAAAAACTTTTCAAAAGAAGACATACTAATGGCCAAAAAAAAATATGAATAAATGCTCAACATCTCTAATCATCAGAGAAATGTAAATCAAAACCACAATGAGATATCACTTATCTCCAGTGAGAATGGCCGTTATCAAAAAGTCACAAAACAATCAAGGTTGGTGTGGATGCGGAGAGATAGGAACACTCCTACACTGCTGGTTAGACTGCAAACTAGTGCAACCCCTGTGGAAAGCAATATGGAGATACCTGAAAGCGATACAAGTAGATCTACCGTTTGATCCAGCAATCCCACTACTGGGCCTACTGTTTGATCCAGCAATCCCACTACTGGGCATCTACCCAAAAGAACAAAAGACACTCTATAAAAAAGACACCTGCACTCGAATGTTTACAGCAGCACAATTCACAATTGCAAAAATGTGGAAACAACCCAAGTGCCCATCAATACATGAGTGGATTAATAAAATGTGGTATATGTATACCACGGAGTACTATTCAGCTATAAGAAGCAACGGTGATATAGCACCTCTTGTATTTTCCTGGATGGAGCTGAAACCCGTTCTACTAAGTGAAGTATCCCAAGAATGGATGGACAGGCACCACATGTACTCACCAGCCAATTGGTACTAGCTGATCAACACCTAAGTGGACACACAGGAACAACACTTATTGGGTGTCGGGCAGACGGGAGGGGGGAGGAGGGGATGGGTATATACATACATGAGTGCGATGTGCACCATCTGGTGGATGGTCAGGCTTGAGGCTCTGACTGGAGGGGGGAGGGGGGCAAGGGCAATGTACGTAACCTTAACATTTGTACCCCCATAATATGCTGCAATAAAAAAAAAAAAAACTCAAAGGTCTCCCGAAGCAGCAAAGCTGCCACCATCCCATTCTGGGGCATCACGCGATACTTACACATTCATGGAGTCTCCAGAGCAGGGGCCCCTGGGACATGGGGCAGCTGGAGGGGAGTAAGGCCCTCTGTGTCTAAGAAACAGGTACAGGGGAGAGACCCCCCACCCCCGAGATCATCGGCAGGGCCCTGGCCCCCCCTCTCCCTGCAGGAGCCCAGCACACTGTCGGGCAGTGCTCTGTCTCCAGCCTGGTCCATGGGGCAAGAATGAGGTACAATGGAGCTAGCTGCCCATGCCCTATGGTTGAGGTCACTTAGGGTGGGTGTCAGCCCTGCCAGTCCTCCCCTTCTCTGGGCCTCAGTTTCCCCACCTATAAAATGGGCAGGCTCAGACACTCTGTCATCTAAAATTTTGAAACAGTGCTAACATCTGGCCAGGTATGCTCCCGGCACAATCATAGTTTAAACAGGGTAGATTTGGCCCTGTTTCTAAAAGTAAGAAAGTCAGGCTCAGAGAAGTGACGCTGCTTGTCTCAAGGCACACAGCAAACGGGGGTGGGGGAGCAGCCCTGCTTAAATCCAGTCCCACAGTCCCATGCCACTGCAAGCCAGAGATACGTCATGGATAAGGCATCTCCCAGTTACCCATCCTGATGGCCTGGGTGTCTCCCTGGGGGAGGATCCAGAGGGCCAGTGGCCTTCTGCAGAAAACTGAGGCCTCCTCGTGAGGCCTCTGATCTGGGTGCAAATGCAGCTTAGTCACCTGCCTTCCTCGGTGGCCTCATCTCTCAAGCCCCACTCCTTACCCAGCCGGGACACTTTGAGAATTAAATGAGATAATGTTCGGGAAAGCACAGAGCACAGAGCCCGGCACTAGCAGACGCTGGTAAACAGTCATTTTCATTATTATTTTTGGGTGCCAAGTCTCAGCAAGACGTCACGCCACTTCCTGAGTCCTGAGAAATAAAGACACCTGGTGACACCACAGGCTGCTGCATTCGCCACCAGGCTGTGCATTTTGCTGGAGCCCCCAAATACCCTGACAGAGCCGCAGGAGGGGGCGGAGGACACTCAGGCTCCCTCGGCCACAGGGCGGCACCGTAAGTCACAGATACACGGACCTCCAGAGGGACATGGGGCCACAGAGACGCAGGGGCCAGGGCCTAGAGCCAGCAGGAATGAAACCCAACCTCTTCCTCCCTCCCTCAGCAGTGAGGACCCCACACTAGGGCTCCGGGCACAGACAGGATGGCTGCTGTGGGGCCTCCCCACGCCTCGGTTTTGGCATCTGTGAAACGGGGCACATGCTCCCTGTCCCTGGGGTCAGCTGTGAAGACCCAGTGGGATAAGAAGGGAACAGTACTCGACAGGGGCATCCCACCGACTCCAGGGGCTCAACCCACAGGGAAGGATGAAGTCAGGAAAATATCCTCCCTGCAGGGGCCGGCAGCTGCCAGAAACGAGACTACAACAGGTGCCTTAACAGGAAAAGATGCCCCACATCTAAAGCAAGAGGACCGCCAAGAGGCAGGTTGGGGCAGAGGTGCCACTCTTCACCATCAGGACTAGGGCCTCAGTGGGTGGGATCCGAGGGGGCTGTAAAACAGCACAACTCAGTGGGGACAGCTCTCAAAGCCACCTCTGCCCAGGCAGGGTTATTTCCAGAATTTTCTGTAGGATGGCCTGGGCAGGGCACCCAGGCATGAGCAGGCATTATGGCAACTTTATGTCAGTGCCAGCCGCGGGCTGGATGGAGACCTGGGGGTGAGGGCAGCAGCGTGAAGCAAGTTAACTCAACGGAAACTCAGCCTCTTGCAGGAAACACAGTTTACAACCACTTTGCTGAGGGCCCCTATGCTAAAAGGTGTCATCTCCATGCTCTCCAACGGAGAAGGGCCTTTCGCATCTCCGGCCCAGATGAGGAAGCCGCAAGCATGGGGGAGCTGGGAAAGCTACCCAGGGCTGCACTCCCCACAGGGCGTGCGTGGCTAAAAGGAGCTTTTTCCTTAAAAGAAAAAAAGCCAAGCTACAGGGCAGTGTCCCCAGGCTGCCCACATGTCGTGGGTCGAGGGTGCCCCATGAAAGGTGTCCACCTGGGGCCTGTGAGTGTGGTCGCATTTGGATGGAGTCTTTGCAGATGTGATTGACATAAGAGTCTGGAGACAAGGCCATCCTGGAAGAGAGTGGGCCCAGAATGCATCACAAGTGTCCCCAGAAGGGAAGGGGACTCAGGGAGTGAAGGCTGTGGAAGGCAGGCTGAGGCGAGCAGCCCCACCAGTGCCCAGAGTGCCCGGGAGAGGCCAGCAGAGTCTCCCTCAGAGCCTGGCCTGCCCAAACCTCCCCTGCAGCACGCAGCTCTGGGACTGGGAGACGTGAGTTTGCATGTCTCGGGCTGCCCACTGTGTGGTCACCTGCTACGGCAGCAGCTGGGGACTACCACGGGGTCTGATGTGCTTCAGCCCCCAACCCCTCCACCCTACTCGTCGCGGCTGCTGCTTTTTTCTCTGAACCTGGGTGCTGGTCCGGCTCCAGTGCTCCTTCCACACCCCAGGCACAATGTCAGGAGCGTGGATTTGCTGAGCCGTCTTCTCTGGTGTTCCCATTTCACAGGGGACAATGCTGATGGGTGGCAAGAGCAAGAGCAGGGCCCTTGCTCCAGTCTGCTCTGCTCCTCCTCTCCCCCATGTCCACCTTCACTTGACCTGGGGCATCCCCATTCAGCCGCCCGCAGCTGGTCCCAAGGCCACCAGGAGAGCAGTGGGGTCAGCCGGGGCCCAAAGCCTGGTCATGGGCCCTCAAGCTGCAGGGCCAGGGCATCTGCTGTGGGATCGGGGCCAGGACCCATGGATGGTCCGGAGGCATTGCTGGCAGGGCCCAGGCCAGCCTCATCCCCGGCAGAGGAGGGCGGGAGGGCAGCGGGGTCTCCTCTATTGTACAGCCCCCGGGGAGCACCTGGGCCATTCTGTGGCTGTCCCAGGGGCTCCCAGAGGCACCCCCTTCGGTGGCCCCCAAACCTCCCAGGGCCCGGGGCGGGATCTGGCTGCTCTGGCCGGGCAGGTGCTGCCGACAGCTTGAGGCCCAGCAGGTCAAGGTGATGGCAGGGCTGAGCCTCCGGCCGCACGGTGGAGGAGGGAGAAGGGAGGACAGGAAACTAAGCTGCCTGCCCTGCCCTGCCCTGCCCTGCCCACAGAGCCGAAGCCCAGAGGGGAGAAGACAACAGATGCCCAGACAGGGAAATGAAGCCCGTGCCCACTTCATGAATGGGGAAACTGAGGCTTGGAGAGAAGGCCACCAAGGATCATTAACACCCTTTCCAGAATGTATATCGGATTCTTTCAAAACTGGCCCTCAGCAGTACAAGGCGAACTGATTCGTCTGACACCGGGTCACAGGAAGGACGGGGCGGCCCTGCAGGTGGTGGGCACCGAGAGGCAGAGGCTCAGAGACGAGTCGGAGCGACCGTTCCCCAGTCTGAAGACTGTGAAGGACCAGGCAATCCTGCCCTGGGGCACCAAGAAAAATGGAGCCAGAGAAGGCCAGGAACCCCCCTGGACAAGAAACGAGTGCCTCCCCTTCCGCGTTCAAAGGGGGCTCTCGCCTTTCACTTGTCTACTCTGCCCTGCAGGGGAGCTGGATCCGCCCAGGGGTCCCGAGGACCCAAGGGGGTGGGACGTGCCGTGGGGGCTGGGGGCTTGGCTGTGGCAGGGGCTGGGCTATCAGAGGAGGTTAAAAACCGCAGACTCTCCCGCCAGACTCTGTAAGCCAGAATCCTGGAGATGGAGCCCAGGGAGCTGGATTATCTAAACTCCAGAGGGATCCAAGGAAGGAGGTACCCAGGTGAGGATTCAGGGCCTCTCCTGGCACTAGGATGCACCAGTTCTGCCATTCCAGGTTCTCTGCCTCCAAGTGACTAAAACTTTAGACTCAAAGAACTGTTGACTCGTGAACTTGAGTGCTGCACTTTCAGACTACAGACCAAGACTCTAGGGTGCTGGGACTCTGAGGCTTGGTCCGCACACCTTGCCCAAAGGAGACAGGAGGAGACCCCTGGACCCACAGGCGCCACACTGCAGCACACACGGTGCAGGGGCCACCACGACACGTGTTAGCATGTTTACATGCCCACATTCACATAGTCACATGTTTGCATGAGCACTGAGAACATGGGGAAGGTTCCCCAATGACAGACAGACCTCAAGGGTGCAAAGCTTTGGGGGTAGGGGGACAGGATCTGACAGGGAGTCACTTTCTATCTTTGCAACTGTTTACTGCTTGACCATGAGCACGGAGCACTCTCTCGTAAACACTATTATAATTATTAAAATAACAAAAGAAAGTGAGAAAGTCCATGATTACACTTGTGTTTGTTTACTTGTTGACCGGGCCATGCCCCCAGCCTCCACATGGGACATGCTCAACAGCTAAAATCCTGACATCCTCAGGGCCTGTGTCACTCACATTTGACAAGTCAAGACCTCTAGGATTTTCTGAGAAGGGAAGGGAGGGGCCCAAAAGCAAAGAGATGCCCAGGAGCTGGGCCAGCAGGTGGCATGTAGGGGCAGTCCCCAGGACAGAATAGGCGGCCCGGACATCCTGAGTTTGCAGTGCGCAGGCCCTGCTTCCACAGGCAGAGGCCCAGGCCTCCGGGAAGCTCCACTTCGGAGCACCTACCCAGAGCCCCAGGTGTCCATCCTGCCTTTGCCCTCTCCATGACCCCACCAGGGGCCACCCCCCTTGGGGCCATGCCAAGCTCCCCTCAGCCCTCCCCAGCCCCCATCGGCCTGAGTGGAGGCCTGGCCTTGGCCTGGAACCAGGAGCCCAGAGGCGGAGGGTCGGGGCAGGGGGTGGCGCGGCTGCTATCACCCGGAACGCCAGCTGCTGGCAGCGATTTATTTTTGCTTTAAGTGCTGGAGAATTGCAGGGCTGGAACCGCCAGCTCTGGGCCCAGGCTGCAGCTGGAACAAGGCAGGCAGGCAGAGGTGAGGGCAGGCAGGGGTGAGGGCAGGCAGGAGTGCGGACAGGCAGGGGTGAGAGCACGCCTGCAGCCTCCAGACCACACAGCCCTCCTTGACCTCTCCTTCCCCGTCCCGACAGCCTCTCCCTCACACTCCTCCTGGCCCCCATGCTCCCTCCTCCCCAGCCCCCACTCTGCAAGCCTCCAAACGGGCTGGGCTGTGGAAGGAGGGCAGAGGGGCCTCGGCCTCCGGCTTCAGAGGCTGCACCTCTGAAGAGCTACACAACCTTGAGCCTCTCCAGCCTTGGCTGTCCACTCCCACAATGGGGACATCATGTCACACCCGCACCCCCTTGTGGTGGGACAGCGAGGGCTGCAAAGGACTCCAGTTGTCACCCAGGGGAGCCTCAGGAGACAGTGCCCTGCACAGGCACACCTGGCTCTAACCTCTCTGCTCCCTACAAAGGGGCCACCAGTCCTGTCTTTTCAGAGACCATGGGGACATCCACGGGAGGAGGGAATGGCTATGCTCAGCCAACCAGAAAGCATGCCAGTTCTCTTTACAACTGGGACATCGCTAAAGCTAATAATGGCAAATTTTAAAAATTTCTCTAAATTTTAAAACCTGGGTGTCATCTTCAAAACAGAGACTGGATAAGGGGAGGTGAAATACACTGATGACAGTATATTTCACGGCTGTGGCAGTCTGGGACGCTTAGCTGGGCAAGAAATGAAGACACTGCTCCACCCCACCACCCCGCCACCCCACCCCCTCCTGCAGCCAGCAGTGCCTCCGGACACCCACTGACTCCCAGAGGTCAGCTGGGTCTGGGAGGCCCCACCCCTGGGCCTCCGCTGGCCCCATCTATAAGGGGAACCACTTCTCCCTGGAGAGGGCGGGGGTTTCCTGAGCCAGAAGCAGGCCCAGGCCAGGGACACAGCAGGTTTGGAGCTTGAAGCACGTGAGGGTACACATATAAAGAGCTCCACCCCACGAAGGGACCGGAAATAAACCCCAGCTCCTTCAGCCAGACAGACATTAGGCCAAAGGTTCAGAGAAAAGGTCTGAAGCCAGCTCTGCCCTCGACAAGCGCCACAATTCAGGGACAGTGACATCACCTCTCTGGGGCTCAGTTTTCTCATCTGCAGAATGGGAAGATCATTCTGGCGACCATTGCTACTGTGCACTCACCATGTGTCAGGCACCATCCATCCCCACTTGCTCACCAAGCACCTGCTATCTCCTGGCTCAGCCAGGGCAGAGAAGGTCCAGAAAGAGGAGTTTATACTCCAAGAGGGAGACAGACAAGATAAACAAATAAAATCTATTTGGCAGATGGCATTAAGTTCTACAGAGAAAAATAAAGCAGGAGAGAGAATGTCAGGGAAAGGATTCAGCAATGTCACACTGGAAGTCAGGGAGGCTCAGGGAGAAGCTGGCATCTGGGCAAGTCCTGAAGACGCTGAGGGCAGGGCTGCGCGGAGCTTGGGGAAGAGCGGTCCAGGCAAAGGGAATGGCATGTGCAAGGGCCCTGAGGTAGGAGCAGGCCTGGTCTGCTGGAGACCCAGCAAGGAGGGCAGGTGGGTGGCCAGAGGATGGGGCAAGTGCTGGTGCTGAGGCCAGACCCTGCAGGGCCCTGTGGCCCTGGTGAGGAGTCTGGCTGGAACTGAGGGAGGGCCCTGACACCCAGAGCACACTAAGTACAGAGCAGGTGCTCACACAACAGTGGCTGGGGTGACCCTGGTGGAAACGACAACTTCATAAGCTTTATTTTGTATTCCCTGGCCCTTCTCCAAGCCTAGGTCCTTCAAAGAGGTCCAGCCCACAGGTGAGGGGAGGAGAAGGTGGCTTCGGCTGCCCCAGGAGATAGGAGGGCTCGGGCCAGGCAAGTGGGAGTCAGGCAAGATCCAGGAAGCTGTGCCGCCAACTTGAGGGGCAATACTAACGCACAGTCAGGGTAGAACTGCTCCCCAGGGCAGCTGAGAAAGGGGCTCCAATGCCTATCTGGCTGTGCACATGGAACTGTATCCAGCGCTGCATGGCTGAAGGCTAACTGGGGGCTGGGCAGGGGTTCCCAAGGTCCCCAAAGCCTCACACTGCCACTTCAGCAGCCTGGCAGGAAGTCTGGGGCTTTGGAGCACCAGTGGGGGTGAGGAGTGGAGGAGGATGTGGAAAGGGTACCAGGAAGCAGGACGCCTGCATCTGGGCCACCACTGCAGCAAATTGCCACCCCTCCTGGGCCGGGCCCATTCTCCACACGTCCAAGGGAGGCTTGGATGGACATGACAGCTTCCCATGGCTCCAGCATCACAAATGCTCACACCCCTCCTTCTCAGTCCCCTTTCCACGCACCCATTTCTGTTCCACCTCCACCTCCCAGAGGCACACACCAAGGCTCAGGTTTCCACTGCCCTGTCCTGGGCACTCTTGGGAGCCTCCCTGTTAGCTTGGGGCTTTGGTCCCACTTCACAGATGATAAACTGAGGCCAGGAGAAGTGACTCAGTCCTAGTGGCACCCCCAGCCTCTCTCGCCCCACTCGTCTTCCCTCCAGTCTCCTCCCAGGCAGTGATGTCCTGAAGGGCAGGGGCCAGGTCTCCACTCATGCAACGCCCATTTTTTAAGCACTGTTGTAAGCCGCACACTGTACCAAGGGCTGAAGCTGAGCAGTGGGGACCGGGGTCTCCAGCCCCAGAGCTCATGGCCCCTACAGCTCCCACCAGTACATGGAGGCAGGAGCTGCCACTGAGGTCTCCGTGGCCAGAGGAAGCACAGACCCATCGAGCATTTGCTAAGCACCTACTGCATGCCAGGCCTTTTCTAGGTCCTGGGGATGTAGATCCCTAGAAGTGGGGATGGCAGGCAGCCCCAGGGCCTTGTGCAACCTGCCTTGGGGGCAGAGGGTCGAAGCCAGGCTGGCACGAGTGCCCTCAGGCAAGGTGTCATGGAACCAGCAAAGGTGCAGTTCTGCCCCCAGAGAGCATGCTCAGGCCAGTCCCTCCAGCACCTCTAGTCCCCGTCTACACAATGGAGCCATCACCACCCTCTGCACTGGCAGGCCATTAGGAAATTAAGTGAGCTGGCAGAGTGCTGAGCCTGGGCCAGTGCCCAGCAGGTCCTCCAGTCCTGCCCCGGGCCCAGCTCCTCTGGAAAACCCACCTTCCCCCACCCAGCCCCCAGGCCTCACCCCCACAACGCCTCTGAAGACACCAGCCACCCCGTACACGGCCCAGTTTCAGGCGAGCTCTCTTTGATCTTCAGCCTGTCCCTGATGCCGGCCCCATCACATTGCCAATTCCCCGAGCAGCCATCCCATGGGGCTGAGCCCACGTCTACCACACCTTCCCTGTGGCCTGCCCGGCCTCCACCTTTCCTGCTGCCCAGAACCTGCCCTCCCGGCTGCTCCTCCATGCCAGCCCATGGCAGGGCTCCAGTGGCAGGCCCAGGGGAGGCACAGGTGTGCCCACATCGCTCACAGTGAAGCCCCGGCCAGGGCCCAGCCACAAGCACCCAGCTGCACCTGTCAGAGGAAGGACCAGCTCACAGCCATGCCTGGGAGCAGGGGGGGCTGAGGGTGGCCATCGGTGGGCACAAAGGGTACACCAGCAGTCTCTCGCCTGGGGACCTGGCAAGGGCCCCAGAGGTTGCCAGGCGTGACGATGTAGTCACTTCCGTCACAGCCGCATGCCAAGACCTCCTCCGGGTGCCATGCTTGGTGTTGCCAACTGTGGCCCAGGGCACTGGAGGCCTAGCCAGGCCAGAGAAGACTGCCCACGGCGCACTGGCCCCGTGCTGCATCGCTGCAGGGTGCTGCTACTGCTGTTACTGTTATTACTGTCGTCACTGCTGTCATTATTATTTCATGGCTGCAGGGCAAGCCAGTGTAACCTTGTCCTGCTTCAGGCAGACCTGGGGAGGACACCGTGGCCCGGGGCAGGAATGCTGGCAGGGGCAGTCCCCTGGCCTGGGGAGAGCTACATGAAGGCTTCTGTTCAAACCCAACTTGCTTCGTGGCTTTGGGCAAAACCCTCTCTGGGCACCTCTTCCTCTCAGCTCAGCTGAGGCACATACCTGGAGAGATCCCTATGGGTGTGTGATGTGGGAGCTGCCACAGGAGGGTCCTGAGATGGACTCCCAGCCCAGGCCATGCCCCCGCCCCAACAGACGGCTCATGTCCTCAGCGCTGAGCAGGGCTCTCAGCCATGCTCTCACCCGGGGAGGGGAACCAAGGGCCAGTCCGGGGCTTGGAGCTCATACCTGCCAGGTCTGCACCAACACCCAGCATTTACAGAGCGCCTGCTGTGTGCACACAGCAGTGCTCCAGTGGAGAAGAGGCACCTTCCCCGTTGCCCAGTACATTGGAGCCACCCTCATCGTCCCCAGGTGTGCTCAAGCCAGCCCCACCCCTCACTTTCTGCTCTCTCAAGGGGCCTGGCCCCACTGAACAGTAGCCCTCCCACGGTCCCTCTCCTAGAGTGGCCAACCTCAGGACTGATTGGAGGGGCCACCAGAAAACTGAGGGGCAGACTTTGCTGAAGACTCTCTTAGGGAGACCCCAGCAGACACTGAGGCTGTCTCAGAACACAGGAGGAGCACAAGTCAAAAAGACCGTGAGCCTCTGACGGCGCCCAGGGCTGAGATCTAGCTCCCCTCCCTGACCCTCTCCCCCAGCACGGGCGGTCCAGGAAAGAGCTTCGCGAGGAGCTGCGCCTGCCACGTAGCAAAGTCGGGGTTGGGGGCCGAGAAGGCAGACAGGCGCTGCAATCCTGTGGCACCTGGGGGTGCGGAGTTGAAGGGTAGGCTAACGCCTCCTGGGTTGCACCTTCGAGGAGGCGGCTGCCGATTTCGGAGGCGTGTAGGCGCCTCAGCACTCTCTCGGGAGACAAAGCCTGAGAACCCCGGCTGGGGATGCGGAGGTGGGGAGCAGGAGGTCCCCAGCGCTTTATTGTAGGACTCCGCAGCCTGGGCACAAGGGAAGGAAGAAGAAACTAGAAATGGCCACAGGCAGCGCTGCACTCCAACATGCTTACGCCCCTTGGGGAACAGGGAGAGGGCTGGCCCCAGGTCCCAGCAAGTCCAGACTGTGGGGAGGCAGGAGAACCTCCCAGAACCGAAGGCTGTCCCCAGAGAAACACTTTCCTGTGACCCCCATTCCCAACACAGGTTTTAAGATATTCACATGACATGTGCACGCTGTATCAGAACCCAGGCACACACACCAGCTTGGGCCTCAACTCTCATCTGAACAGCCCCCCACCCAGGAGCTCCCCACCCCAGCTGCCATTTCCCAAGAGCCCCAAATTCCCCGTACTGCTCTCCCAGGACATTCAGAGCAGATGAGCCCGCGTAGCAGGGACCCAGGTCCTGAAACCCCAGGGGCTTTTTGGCGGAGGGGTCATCCCCTTGGACATTAAGGCCGACTTCTAAAAGCAAAAAGGAGCCGCTGGACTTGTAGGCTGGCTCGCTGGCAGAGAACCATTTCCAGAATATTTTTACTCCATTGGAGCATGGGAGGTGGGAAAGAGAAACGCACTGACGGACCCGCAGGTCTCGGGGTGGGGGCATTCTCCGGGCTGCCCTATAGCCCGCACGCCCCCTCCGTAGCCCCACTTTGATCACTGGGTCTCCTGGAAGGTCACGCGTAGGACCCATGCCGCGCGCGAAAGTGCCTCCGCACGCTCCCTCTCGAGCCCCCTCGTGCAAACCGGCCAGGGGGTGCCTAGGGCTCCTCAAAGTTTCTGGGAGCGCCCCCGGGACGAAGGTTAGCCAGGAGCAAAGTTCCCCGGTGGCCGCAGCAGGAGACATAGCAGGGGAAGAAAAGCTCACAGTCAGCATTTCCTCCGATGGCTCACCAAGGGAGGAAAAATGAAAACCAGGAGACGAAGAAAACACCCTCCCGCCCCACCTTCCCTGTTGCTGCACCACCCGGTGCTCGTCCCGGGCCAGGGGGCAGGGGGCGGCCTGTAGGGAAGCGGGGCCGGGGCTCCGGGGGTCCGTGAGCCAGCGGCCGCGCACTTACCTCGGTCAGCAGCCGGGGCGCGGCGCGCTCCGTGTCCTCCGAGCTCTGGGCGGCCGCTCCTGGCCGCGGCAGCCGCCGCGCTGGCTGCATCGCCGCCGCTGCCGCCACCGCCTCAGGGCAGCCCCAGCGCGCGCTCCATGCCGAGGGGCGCGTCGGTCCCTGGCGCGGATCGCCCGGGTCCAGCCACCGGTCGGGGGAGCGCGCCTGGACGGCGCCCCCGGCCGCTCGGTCGGGCCGGGGCGGCTGGCGTCCGTCCCTCAGTCCGGCTGTGAGCGTGGCCGGCGCACCCCCTCCCCCTCCCCTCCGGCTGTTATCTGATCTCGGGCAGGGCCCGGCGCGCTCCCCTACGCCCCGGCGCTCCGCACCTCCCCGCGGGCTCCGGCCGCGCCAGTCCCCTCCCTCGGCTACCGTTCCCAGAGAGGCGGCAGCGGCGGCAGCTTGGCCCGGAGAAGACGGGGAACGAGGAATGGAGGGCGAGGAGGCGGCGGGAGGCAGCAGCTCGGCGCGCACCCAGCTCCGCGCCCCGCTGCCACCGGAGCCCAGCTCGGCAACTCCTCTAACTCTCCGCCGAGAGCACGCCCGCCCCGCGCCGCACCGCCGCTGCCCCGGCCTACCAGGGCCCTGGCCTGGCCCCGCGCCCCTCCTAGCCCCGGGCCGCCCCTCGCACACACAGCCAGCCACTTGCGCACCGGGGCGCACGCGCGCGCGCGCGCGCGCACACACACAAACACACACATACATACACACACACACACAACACACACACACACACACGCGGGCACGTCCTCCCGGGGACACGCGTGCACACACAGGTGCCTGGCTAGCACACATACAGGCAAGGGAATCTTGAACACGGGTGCACACAGTTGGATACACAAGCTCAGGCTCCCCGTCCACGAATGCAAAATACAAGCGCTGAAACGCATGATGGTCGCAGGTGCATACACATTCATATGTGCATATGCAGGGTGGTATCTGCACATGTGCACATGTGTATACAATATAAGCTAGTGCATTCCCAGGCATGCACTGGTATACACACACCATCACCCTCCAGCCTCCCTCTCCTTGTGCTGCTGGGCTCCTGCTTTCTCCTCTGTGCTCCTCCCTCTCTGCCAACTTGACCCCCATGTGACCCTCTTCTTTTGCCCACCCCTGTCTCTGGTGGCTCCAGCTTTCTCCCCTGTCGCCACCTACCCTTCCCTCCCAGCCTCCTGGGGCCTATTGTCTGGGCCTCATATCTCCTGCCTTCTGCAAGGCCCAGGCCTTTCATCCTGGCAGACAGACCTGCCAGGCTGGGCCCTAACCCAGGGAAACCCCATTTTATCACTGGCCTGATCCCCATCTCAGCTCTGGGGCCACAGAATTGGGTCGAAGACGCAGATCTGTGCCCAGAGCATAAGCCTCAAAGGGCTCCCCGGCCCCCTCGGCCTCCAGCTTCCCCTTTAATGTGAAATATAATTATGTGTCTGCACAGCTAGGAGACTGGCTGCAGGATTCTAACCAAAGAGGATAGCTCTCTGGCCAGCGCCCAGATTGCTGGCAGCTCAGAGCAGAGTGATCTGCAGGCCCCACCAGCCACAGGCTCTGGGCCCTAGGCAGCCGGTAGGCACAGCCTAGCCCAGCACTCACTGACCTCAGGCTGTCCTACCTCCTCTACTGACCGGCTGTGGAGACAAGTCACTTCATCACTTGGTGCCTCAGTTTCCCCATCAACAATGGAGCTCACTAAACTCATTGGGCTGTATAGTGAGGATTAAGTGAGATGAGTATACCTAAAGTGCTTAGCACAGCTACTGGCTGAGTAAAACAGCTAACGTTTATTGAGTACTCAGTACGTGCTGGCCTCTGTGCCAACGACCCAGCTAGAATTATGTGGTTAACAGTAGGACCCTCTGGGGTACACAAGCTTGTTGGCCCTATTTTACAGATAAAGGGACTGAGGCACAGAGAGGACTGGTCCCTTGCTTAGTCACAGAGCTACTGAATGATGGAGCCAGGGCTCAAAACCAGGTATGTCCCCAAGATGACAGCCCTGCCTCTTTGCCTGACAGCTGCTTAGAGCTGCAGTGGAGAACCAAGGGGCCTCCCAGGGGACTCCATCCCCCACCTGCCCTGCCTGGCACATAGTGTCCTGATTTCCTCCTCCTCCTCCTGCTCCTCCTGGGAGACCAGCCTCCCAGGGGACCAAAAGCTCTCAGGAAACTTTTCCTCCTCTGTCCAAGTGACCAAGGAGGGAAATGACTCGGCTCCCCACTGGCCCCTGCCCTGTTTCCCAAAAGACAGGGAAGCCAAAGCCAGTGGCAAAGGAAGCATTACCTGGTCCCTCTTCCCCATCCTCAGAGCCTACTCAGCTGTCCCAGGAGACCCCACCTGGGTGCCCAAAGGAGCCAGTGACATCTCTTTAGCTGCGGAACAAGGCAATGCACAGGAAATATCTCAAGGCTCCTCCAGGATCCTGACAGCTTCTGGGATAAGGAGGTGAGCCCAGGGCATCCTCGAGCCTGGAACATCCATCACAGGAGCCCCACCCCTCTGTTCGCCAAGACAGCCAGTGTGAGGCAGACTGAGTCTGCTCCCTGGGCCCAGCCTCCCCCGGAGCCGTCATCTGACCCATTCCACAGAGAGGGCAAGTGTCTCACCCAGAGTCACTCAGCAGAGGTCCCAGCAGAGAAGCAAGCCTGACCCCCGAGACCACTGTCCTTCAGGCTCCACATCCCACCCTCCCAACACACTTGCAGGGTGGGGGTTCAATTCCTAATCGCAATCACACCCCGTGCCAGCTGTTACGGGCCCTCCATGCACGGCCTTCTCAGGGAACACGCTCCTGCTCCAGCTGCTGGCCGAGCTACAGTAGGGAGGTGACATGGGTGGGTCTCTCTCTAGCCAGCTCACACATCTGCCCCAGAGCTCCCCGTGTGGCAAGAGGGGCTTATGTCCCCCCGGGGTGCCACCCACAGCCAGAGGGGGACATGGCGCCTCCCTCCAGTGTTGAGGGGCAGTGTTGAGGCAAGTGGCCCAGTGAGACCAAATAGACGAAGCCCCAGCACTGCCACTCCCAGGCAGGGTGACCTCGGACACATCCCTCACTGAGGCTCCACTTCCTTCTCTGTACAATGGGGGCCATGAGAGGAACAAGAGTTAGCCGTCCTGCCATGCCCGCACCTTCCTGACACCTCGTTGTGTGCCCTGCACCTACTTTCCCTTCATCTGAAATTCTCCTTCTTCCCCTCCAGGGTAGGAGCTTCCCCAAGACCAGGATGAGACCGAGGTTTGTCTGGGGCCTAGTCCCTTCCAGCTTTGGGCTGGGCACATAGTCACTGTTCGAGAAATGTTTGCCAGTCTGAGGGTCCTCGGACCCACAGGCCGGGGAGGCCATGGGAGCCCTCAGCTTGTTCAGAATCTCGGAATCTCCCTTCGTCTTGGGAAGAGCAAGGCCCAGAGTGGAGAGGTTGCTTCCAAGACCACAAAGCCATCCAAGGAGAGTGCCCTGTGCCCCGAAGGCCAGGATCCACTGGTCCAGCGGACAGGAGGCTCAGAGCTGTGGCCTCTCTACACAGCAGCTGCTGCTCTAGTGATAATCACGTCTTAATACCACAGCGCTGCTGCGCGTGCTGCAGGCATAAATCAGGCACCGATTAAGACATGAAAACCAGACGCCATCTCCGGGGTCTTTGCCCAGACAGCTGTCCCAATTCTCCCCACACTCAGCCCAGCATCTCATCCCATCCAGAATGCCTCCTCCTGACAGCCCACTGGGATTCCCCTGCACCCTAGACCTTGGCCGAACTTCTGCCCTCAGAGCCTCTCACCCTCACAATGTAAAATGGGCCCTCCTAGGGGTGACAGCCAAAGTCGCTGAGGCCCCAGCCCCACCCCGTCAGCACCCCTCCCAGACACTCTGACTGGCCATCCAGGCCCTCAGACCTTGGTGCTGGCTGTACCCTCAGCCGGGAGCACTGTCTCCCGAGCTGCTCTTCCTTCAGGGGTCGCTGGGACAGACTCCCCAGAAGAGGCCTGCCTCAACCCCCAGGACTCACCTCCCACGCCCTGTTCTTCCCCAGCTGGCCACTCTCTGAGGTGTCTGAGGTGTCCGCTCCGTGCGGGAAGCCTCAGGGCCCAGCATGCGTGGGAATGCAGTGAATGTCTACATGAGGATGAGAACAAGCAGACACAGGCCGAGGGTCTCACCCACGGGCGGTTCTCCTGCCCTGCTCTGCTCGGTTCTTACAGCCACACCTGACTCCACATGCGCCATCACAGAGCTGCCCCAGCCCATGCAGCCATAGGCCATCTGGCAGCATAAGTCTTGCCTCCTCCTCCAGGCAGGTGGCCAGGGTCCAGGCTCATCTTGCCTCTCACACTCAAAGTAAGACAGTCAGAGAGACCTGACCGCTGGGTGCAGGAGGTGCGTTTCTGGTGGGGTTGCCTTCCACCTGAGTGGGCCAAGGTGGAAAGAGGCCCTGTCACACAGGCAGTGACCACAGAACAGGGACCAGGGCCAGGAGTCCTGCTTTCAGCCCAGTCTCTTTCCTCAGCACCATTTGTCCCAAGACACTTTCATGAGAATACAGACAAAAGCCATGGCAATGATGGCCGATGCCAACTGTGCACTAGGCGTGTCCAGGCTCTGAGTTGAATGCCCACCTGCACCACAGGTGCTGGGCAGAATCAATGCTGCCACAGTTGGTGGAGGGAGAATGATGCCTAGACAGGTAGAAGAGATTGCCCAGGGAGGACACGGGCCTCCCATCCCCAGAGGTGTGAGGGGCAGACCTAGTCCGGTGGCCTTCGTCAGGGGTGCTCGGCGACAGGACTCAGACCTGTGCACACGCTCACATATGCACACACACGCGCCTCTCCCCCTACCCAGGTGCCCGGCCGACCCTGCAGCATTGATCTGAGACACATGGAATTTCAGGAATGGCTGGTGGCCCTGACAACAGGACACTGAGTCCCTCCCACCCTGTCAGGAAGGGGCATCGGTCAGCTCCAGCTAGAACCGCTGGCCGCCTTCTCTCCCTTGTGCAGGGGCCAGCACTCCAGGCCCTGCCCTCGGCCCTCCCCCGCTCAGCTGCAACCCTGAGAAGGACACTGTGCTCCATCCAGCATTTCCTGGGCACCAGGTGGGCCCTGATTTCAGGGTTTCTGTCCAGCTATGTGATTTTAGGAAGCTTGCTGGTCCCAGTCCTCCCATTGTATAGGCCCCTCTTCTGAGAGCTTTGCTCTTTGGGGTTCCCCGCCCCTACTCCGTATCCTCTAACACATGTCTCCTGTGGGCCTGGGCAGAACAGACGACAGAGACCTGGCTGTGAGCATTACAGCGATTGGCTGAGGGATGGGCATGTGATCTAAGCCAGCCTATGAGAATCAGCCCTAGGACTTTTGCTGGATCTGCAGGTAATACAGCCCTATTTCCCAGGGCAGCTGGGCTGGCAGGAGGAACCACCAGGGACACCTTTGCTGTCACATGGGGCAAGCCCACCTGAAATGAGACCCACCCAGAGGAAAGCAGAGCTGAGATATTGAGGGAAAAAAGATTCTGGACAGATCTTTTGAGTCCCTTAGATCCACCCCTGGACTTCTGATTGTAGCCAAAACCATCTCTTTTATAATTTAAGACATTTCTGACAGCCTCAAGGGGCCACTGATGAGTGCTGCAGATGTCAGAAGACCAGCAAGGACTCCAAAACACCCCTTGAACTTTCCAAAGCTCTTTCCTCCTTTAAAGCGGGGCACGAGAGAGCCCTGGAGCCGTGTGGGGATCACACTCCATGGTATGTGCTATGGTGTTTCATTGCTCCCTTCCTCTAAAGGGACAGAGCTTCCAGGAAGGCGAGCCAGGCCTGCAGGAATAAAGAAAGGGCAACAAAGAGGGAGGGAAGGAGCTGCCCTGTCACTCAGAGTTAAAAATAGCTTTCCCCTAAGGAGGCCTCCCCGCTGGGATAATCTGGCCAATTATCAGCTCCTCTTCGCCCCCTGGGCACTGCCTGCCTCCTCCCTGTGCCACCCTCCTCACTCCTCATTGTCCCCAGGTGAGGCCATCACCCCATGACCACCTGCCCATGACCCTCCTTCCTGGCCGGGGGCAGGGCTCCAGCCCCTGAGGGCTCCTCTGAATTAGGCCTGACTCTGAAACAGAAAGGGGTCCATCTGTGAGTCCAGACAACAGAGCATGAGTTGCCCAAGACACACTGCACCCCCAAAACAGAATCAAGTGGCAGCATAGGGTCAACCACAGGTATGTTTGCATCAGCAAAGAGAAAAATCTGGAAGTTTGGAGACAAAACTGTTGGCGGTCGTGTCCTCCTGGGAAGGGACCTTTTCCTCATTCACTTCCACATGGAGGAAGATGTCCAGACCTGCTCCTGGAGTGCTTCTGGGCTCGGCCCACCTGGGGACGTCCCCAGCCCTCCGATGACAGGTAAGAGACCTGAGCAGCCTCTGCTCGGTCATGAGGAACGAGAACTATTTGCTCTTGCTTGGCTCATGGGCACATCATACATCTTCAGGACCGTTTTGTTCGAATTTTACACAGAAAGCATTTATTGCTTCAGCAGTTTTTTTTTAAGTCAAGTTATTTTATAAATGGAATAAAGCCTGATGACTGGGTATTAGGAGTGGGCAAGACTTCCTGGTGGCCAAAAAGGCACAAAGCCAGCCTCGTGGCCCTGCCTCAGCCCCCCACCTCTGTTCCCCAACCTGCCCCGTGGTCAGCGCCCTGACCACGGTCAACTGGGCCCTCCTGATGAATTTGCAGTCCTGGTGGGGAGACAGAGAGGGGGCTGGCTGGCAGCACGCCTGGACCCCTTCACTCTTGCTGAGCCAACTTGGGGAGTGGCCCTCTGGGGCCTCATTCTCCCTGTCTGTCAAACAGGCCTGTGCTTCTGAGGGCTCCCACCAGCCCAGGGCCTCTGTGCCACCCTCTGTGGGCCAGGGTCTTCCAAGGGGCATGTGTCGGGGGCCCAGCGTGAGTTGGGGATCAGCCAGGGCCAAGCCCAGGCCAGGTGGCCAAGCCATCCTGGTCCCAGAAGGTGCAGAGCCACAGGAACGGTGCTGGGAAGCTTGTCAGGCCAGAGCAGATGTGGGGGGAGCCCAGCCTCTGGCGTCTGGCCCCGGGAGGCAGGGCTGGAGGGCTGGCCTGCCCTGGCCACCTCAAGTCCATCCCCAGGAATTGGTTGGGGCCAGAGGCTCCTATTTATGGGAGCACCCACAGCCTGGGCAGCTCTCAGGGATAGGGGCTGGGAAGGAAGGAGACTGGATTTCTGGGGCCCAAGCCTTTGCCTTCTCCCTCAAAGCCTCAGTTTCCTCAGCTGTAGAATGGGCATAATTATTCTCCTCAAAGGGTCCTGCTTCACCCCGACTGCTGTAGTATGGTGCCCAGCGCCTGGTGGCACTCAGATCACTCACTGGATGAGTGAAGTGATGAGGCAGCTCTGCTGGGAGAAAGCATGCAGGAGGTGCCCAGCACAAGGATGGGCACACAGGGTGCTCAGTGGAGAGGGCTCCTCCTGCAGCTTCCCTGGAGGCCCCACCCTCCCAGGCTGGGTCACTTGCTGCCTCTGGGCACCCGCAGGTCTCTGGGGACATTGCACCTCTCCAGTTCTGCCTCTCCCTCAGACTGGGGGCTCCTTGAGGGCAGAGGGGCTTCTCCACTCTCCTCCCCAACCATGTCCCACCTCTGGCCCCTGTGCCTTCCTCTTCACTCACATCTGTACCAGCTTTAGCCTGGTCACCGGGGACACCAGCCCGGGGCACCCCCGCTCACAACTACACCTGGACGTTCCAAACGCAATCTAGTAACAGCTGGTCAAGCTGAGAAGGCGTGTCTAGGAATTTATGCCACGATATGCATGGTACCCAGTGCAATAGCATCCACCTGCTCGGCGTCCTGGGCCAGGCGGCCACAGCACGGCACAGGGCACACGGGAGCAGCACCCGGCTCGAAGTGGGTGCTTCTGGCCTTATGAGAGTAGTGCCCAGAAATTCGTAGGTGCTCAAGAAATATTTGGTGTTTTTTTTTTCCCCTGTTTTCTTCCAAAATCTCTTCTGGAAAAGAAATATTTGTTGAATGAATCTAATAGGAAAAGCTCTTTAAGACAAAGTTAAAGGCACAGTGCAGAAGAGAGAGTGTTGGAGGCCATCACCGAAACGTTTTAAAAAGTAGTGTATGTGTTATATGCACACACACACATATACACACATACACAGAGTATGTTCGGGAGATTATTCTGGACGGAGATGCCAGAAACTGGCTACGGTGGGGGGGGGGGGAGTTGAGAGATTAGGGGAGGAAAAGGGAGGAGCTGTTTCCTACAAGTTCATTGTATCTTTAGACCTGTTCAAGGACTCCATGTGTCCCCCAAATTAATTAACTTATTTAAAAAACAGCCTGAGGCCAAGGGAAGAAGGAGAGTCCCCCTAGGCCAGACGCCCCCCTCCCTCCACCCTGACCCCAAATCTGCCTCCCACGCTCCTTTGTTCTCCCTCCCAGCTCCCTCCTCCTCCTAGCGCCCCACAGAGCGGCTGCAGCGGCAACCCCATCCTGTCTGTGGTGATTAATAAGCACCCTAGACAGCCTGGATCTCGCAGAAACTCCAGGGAGCCAGGCGTCCTCTCCTGGGTACAGCCTCACCCCTTGAGCCTGGACCAGGAAGACTCGGACACACTCGGGGTCCCCCCAGTAGGTCTCTGGGCCCCACCACCCCGCCTTTACCCACGAGGTTCCCTCAGCTAGAGCGCCCTCCTACTCCAGTCTTGGCCTATTTAAATCCTCAACATAGGTTCCAGAGGTTCCTGTGGGTCCATGCTAAAGAATATGGTCCCAGAGCTGGAGGACACCCTCCCCCAGGCTGGCCCATCCACAGGACGGGGGCAATTAGTATTTGCTCCATTTAGAATCCATTAACCTGCCTAGGAATGGGGATGATAAATATAGAAGCCATTGTAAATCCACGGAGCCCAGCTCAGCCCCAGGGAATGTCCCTCCATGAACACAGCAGATTCGGCAATGACCCTTTAAATGGGTCAAACATCTATTAAACCCCACTCGTGTGCCAAGCATTTTGAATGCCAGGCATTCTGGGGGGTGGGGGCCAAGACTGCACAAGCTCCGGGGTCAGGCTTGGGTTCAAATCCTGACATTCCTGAGCTTGTGACCGTGGCGAGTCCCCAGTGACTCTCAGCTTCTTTCTCTGTAGAGTGGGGACAGCACTGTGCCTGTCTGGCAAGGCTGCGGTGGAGGTGGGCTGAGGGAAGCACTCGGCCCGGTGTCTGGCGCAGAGCAGACCCTCCAGGGAGACCGCAACTGTTGCTTTGTCACTGTCACGTACTGCTGCTGCTGCTGCTATTCCTGGCCGGAAGCTCTAGAGCAGGGGAAAAGTCTGGGAAGGAAGTCAGGGGTCCTTGTGTTTGAATGGGGAAACGGCGGCCCACCTCCAACCAAAATGTCGCCTTCCTTCCACCAACGCAAGTCGCAGATGTGTCCACATCGGCCCTGGGCTGGCAGACCTCTCCAGATGCCCTTCACCTCCACTCTGGGTATCAATTACGGCCGGGCCTAACTCCAGTTCAATCTTACTATCAGGGCTCCAGGGAAGGGGCACATGTTTTACCAGATCACAAATGTGCTTTCTATTTTGATGGCTAGCTTCCTTCGGGATCCTGTGTGTTATCTGATGCATGGAGAGCAGGGTTCTGAAAAGGGGTCCTCGGCACAGGAAGGGGCCAGACTCCCTCAGAGAGATGGCAGCAGGGTGGTGCTGATCACTGAGCCACAGTCCCCTCCAGCGAGATCCGTGGACTCTAGTTCCACGTGGCCGTGTCACTGTGGACTGGGGCCTATGAGCCCACCTTCCTCTAGCTGGGCCCTGCACAGCCATCTGCACGAACTCCAGCATCTCTGCCACCTTTCAGGGAGGTCAGACCAGAGGGTATGTCTGAGCCCCGGATGGGGGGCATGTTGTGGTTGGGGGTGCCCTAGAAACTTGATGTCCACATCTGCCCAGAGAGCCCCCCACAGCGGCAGGTATTGCTCCCTCCCCAGCATCCTGGCCACCCCAGACTCCCCTCTAAGCCCACCATCTCCAGTCCCCTGAAACTGGTGCTCAGAAGACAAGGATGGGGAAAAGCTCACCCATCAGGCTCCCCAGGGCGGGATTGGGGAGCTGAGGGCAGGGGCCCCTGGAGAAAGCAGCCCCTCCTCACATGCCCAGAGCTAGCTGCTTGGCTGAACACGGATCCCAGCACCCTGTCTCTTAGGAGGCCCCAAACCCTCAAGTGCTTAAGCTCAGCTCTGGGACCAGCACACTGCATTTCCCAGGACACGTCTCTACTCAGATCTCTGTTCTCCCAATTGAGCATTTTTGCCATTGTGCAGAAGAGGGAAACCAGGACACAGAGACGTCAAGTCTAAGGTCACATAGCCGTGAAGTGGCCTACTGCAGAGAAGATGCTCAGAACCACATCACTGCTCTCCTGATGGAGGAAAGAAGCTTCAGGGTTCAAGTTGCCCCCATTCCCTGGTGTCCAGAGGCCCAGCAGCACAGAAAGACACAGGGAGTGTCCTCAGGGAGGGGAACCATGAGGACGGAGGCTGGTGATGGCAACCTGGAACCAAGGTCTCTGGGAGGCGGGAGCTTAGCTTCTTGCCAGAAGAAGCTAAGAGGTGCAGAAGAAAGAGCAACTTTTCCTACCATCCTAGCAGCTCAGAGCCAGGCACAGCTGCCCGGGTGGTAGTGGGTGCCCCATCACAAGAGGCATGGTGGCCAGGACTCTCGTGTGTCTGTGCAGCGGGGTCTGGTCGGCTTGCCTTGCACGGGGGCGGTGGGGGTGGATGGCAGAAATCAGGCCCATCTAGGCATGGCCACGAGGTCAGTGCCCCGAGGTGGCCAGCATTGTCCTGGGATCCCTCCTGGGCCTTTGGCCAAGTCAGGGCTTACGCACAAAATGGGCGCAGTGAGGGAAGCAGGATGGGGAATTCAGGGCTTGTGTCAGCACATAGCTCCTGAGGGCTCGGTGCCTGCCCTCCCCCGCCAGCTGGGGGCCCTTCCAGCCTCCCCAGTCTCACCGCCCCTCAGCATCATTTGCAGAGGGCCAAGGGAGGTTGAGAAAGGACGTTTGTCCCTTTGCTCTTGAAACAATTTCAGTTTACACCTGAATGTGCCATGCACATCCTTGGGAATTCCTGCCACCAGAAAACTTGGACCAGCAAGCTCTTTCCAAAGGGAAATGACGGTTTCTGAAGGCAGCTAGACAGTTGGTGTGGGCCTCACTGAGCCACCGGGCACAGCTGCCTCCTGGCACACGTCTTGGTGTCCATCCTGAAGCCTCATTTCAGCATTTTGGGGACAGAGGCCCAGGCTTGGGGGGTTCACGGCCCAGACCAGGGGAGATCTGACTCCCAACCTGGGCCCCACGTACTCCAGGACTCCTAATGCCAGTCCTGGCCTGGGCCAGTCAGAGAAGCCACCAGCTCCCTGCAGCCCCCACAGGGGAAAATAGGGGTGGGTAGCCAGGGGGGAAGGCAGGGCTGAGCTCCCAGAGTGCCCAGGAGAGGGCCTGTTCCTTCCTTGCACTGACAGCCTTGGGGAGCCTGCTAAGGTCCTCTGAGCTAAACCCTCCCATCGATCCCAGCTCAGCCACAGCCTGGAGGCCCACCACTCCCTTGGGATCTAATCCCTGCTCCCTCTCCCTCTCGCACTCCTTGCTGTTCCTGAACACACCACGTTCTGCCTACCCCAGGGCCTTTGCCCTTGCTACTTCCTCTGCTGAATGCTCTGCCTCTAGATCTCTGCATAGCTCACTTTTCTACCAACCTCAGGTCTCTGTTCAAATGTCTCTTCTCAGGGAGATGTCTTCTCTGGATATCTGACTTAAAATTGTACCCCTCCCTGCTCCCTCATCCCTTCCCCAGCTTTCTTTTTCTTGGTGTCACTTGTCCCCACATGACAAAGTGTGTAACTCACTTGTTACATCAATCATCAGCTCCGCAAGGCAGGAATACTGGTCTGTTTCATTGGCTGCTGCACCTAGCACCTGGCACCTGGAACTGTGCCTGGGAAAATAAGTCTTTGTTTAAAGAATTGAATCACCGTAACGAAGCTGCAAGGCAGGTGTCTGCTTCTATTTTAAAGAGAAGGATACTAAGGCTTGGAAAGAAATGACCTGCCTGGGGTCCCAGCAAGGACATGGCAGAGCTGCTCAGAGTCAATGTCAATAGAAGCTGAGCACCTGCTGTGTGGCCTGCACTTTCCACCCATCATCCCACGGTACATTCCCAGATCCCTGTGGGTCCCAGGGCTGGGAGCAGTGGGGCAGGTGTCTGTAGGGCTGGCCTCCACACTGTTGGGAACCATGAGGCCAGCTGGAGTGGGCTCCCTGGGTCTCGGGTGAGTCATGTCAGCCGCCCTCCAGCCCACACCCCTTCCCTGCGGAGGACTATGGGTACATGTAATATCAAATGTAAATATCAAACTGGAGCCAACAGATCTTCCCAGAGGCCTCTTCCCCCAGGGGTAACTAGTGGACACTTCAGAGATGCCCACATAGGGAGCCTGACCCAGAGTGTGTGCCCATGCATGTGGTGGAGGCCCATGCTGAAGAACAAGACAGCTAAGGGCTGAGCTTACCTGAGTACCATACCTAAGGTCTTATCTGCCTCACTCCTCCTCAGCTGTGAAACTTGGAAAGTCCTTTCATGTTTCTGGACTCAGTTTTTCCATCTGTAAAACGGGTCAGGAATGGCTCCCTCATAAGGTTATAACGGGAACTTTAAATGAGATTGATTATGTAAAGTAGAGGCAGAGCATACAGAAAGTGCTTAATAAATGATTTATTATTTTTGTCGTTATTGTCCTAGCCATCTGTCCACCTATCCAATCATCTATTGATCCATTCACCCATTCATTTGCCCACCCATCCACCCATCCATCCATCCATCCACTCATCCATCCATCCATCCATCTACTCATATATCCATCCACTAATCCATTCATCCACCCATTCACTCATCTACTCTTCATCCATCCATCCACCCACCCATCTACTCATCCATCCACCCACTCATCCATCTGTCAGCCCATTCATCTGTCCACTCACCCATCCATTCACCATCCAGCCACTGACTCATTCATCTATCCATCCATCTGTCCAGTCATCCATCCATTTGCTCATCAGTCCATCCGCACAGCCAGTCATTCATTCATCTTTACATCTATCCATCCACCCACTCATCCATACATCAACTCATTCATTCATCCACTTGTCCATCCATTGACTCATCCATCCATCACTCTTCTGTCTACTCATCTATCCATCCATTGATCCATTAAATCATCTATCCATCCATCCACTCACCCATCGACATATCCATCCATTTCTTCATTATTTACACCATGAGCTTTCTCACTCATCTCTCACTTCCAGAGATTTCTGTGGCATCTGACCCCAACCTTCCCAGTACAAATCTCCTCTTTGCCTCCCACTGCTGACAGAGTCAAACCCAAACTTCACACTTACCTGAGCCTTCACCTTCTGGGCTAGGCCGGTGGAGGCCTCAGGCCTGGGGGGCGGGCAATCCAGGCAGAGGGAAGGGCATCATCCAGGGGTCCTGAGGTGTGGCTCCCTGGTGGGTTTCAGGGGAAGCCTACGTGGCTGAGCAGAGGGAACAAGAGCAAGAGGGTGGGAGCTCGTGTCAGGGGCTCAGAGGGACCTCAGGGCCTGGAGAAGTCTTTGCCTTTGTCTTTGGAAAGCAGGGAGACACAGGACTTAGGTGAAAAAGGGCAGGTGGAGAGGCCGCTGGAGTCCCCTTGCCCCTGCCCATAGACCCTCAGGGCGGCTGCAATTGTGGATTCTCTTGCACAGTCCCTGGAATGTGTCTGCCTCCCCCACCTGCCTGCAAGTGCCTAAGGGCAGAGCCTGTGTCTGTCCTGTGGGTGGCTGTCCCCAACACTCAGCGTGGTGTCTGGTGTGTGGTAGGGAATGGGGAAAACATTTTCTGGGAGAAAGAAGGGAGGGAGGAACAGATGACATGAGAGAATAAGTGAGTAAAGGGATGAATGTGTAAGTGAGTGAGGACAGAGGGCAGGGGTCTCTGCTCCTCCTCTTCCCTGTCTTCTGGGCGCCCCACTCCACCCACGCCAGGGCCACAAGGCCTTGGGCAGCCTCAGGCTGTAGCCCCCAGCGTTTATAGGCCTCTGGTGGCAGTACCGGGTTGAGGAAGTCCATCCTCAGCTCCAGCCACTGTACCCAGACTCCTGGTCCCTGAAGCCGGAGGGACTCCGGGAGCCCCACTCCTGCTGCTGCCCGCAGCCCTCCCACAGACTGGGAAGTGGAGACCCCTGGGCCAGCCCCCAGCCCCTCCCCACACTGCTCCCCGTACTGGCCACTGTTTCATTCCCAGACATAACTGTGAAGGCAAAATCATGTTTTCAAAAATGAGTTTAAAATTTAAAATTTGAAAATTTTTAAGCAGTGAGCTATGATGTTGTACCACTGCACTGCTCCAGCCTGGCCACAGAGCCAGACCTTGTCTGACTCAATCAATCAATCAATACCGTTTTTAATGTAAAAGGAAACAATAACGTCATGTTCTGCTTCGCCTGCCCCCAGGGCCAGCCTCCCTCGGGGGCTAAGCTCTCCCCAGAGCTCCTGGCGGACCATCTCTGCCCCACTACTACGGAAACCTTCATTTCGGAATTCCGGAATTTTCACGCCCCCGCTGGAGAGATGAGCTAACTGAGGCTCAGAGGGCCGACTTACCCAGAGACGTGCCGGGGACTCCTACTGAGGAGCCCTAGGCTGAACCCAGCAGGAAAGATTAGAGATAAAGCTTCTCAGGTGTGGACAGAGCGGAGACTGTGTTCCAGGCTGCAGCGGGCAGAGGCCTGGGGCAGGAGGCTGCCAGCCAGGCTAGCTGGCCCTGGGAGGGATGTGGGGCACACGGGGCCCCGCAGGGCAGGCCCAGAGGAGCCCTGGGAGGTGTTCAGCTGGGTGGTGGCCTACTTGGCACTGAATGTGGGTCTTTCCCTCCAGGTGTGCCCTTACCCTTGCCCACACAGCCTGACGACCTGCACCAGGCCCTCTCTACTCCACAAAGAGGAAGAACATGGAAGCTTCTGGAATCTTCACCAATGTGTCCCCTTCCTGGAAGGGCAGTTAAGGCCTGACATCCTCCTGCCAGACAGCGCCTGGAATTTCTCCATGAGGGGGTCCCTGGAGGAGTGGCTTGCAGGGTGGGAGGGAATTCCTGGCACAGGTGAGCGCCCACCCCTCCTTGCAACCAGGAGAGGAAGCTGCACCCCTCCAGCCGCCAGCCCCACAGCGGCACACGGACGCGCACAGACGCTCTTCAGCTGTGCTGATGTTTGTGGCTGTCTCTGCACACTGGTGGGCTCATTATAAAATAATTGAGCACTTGTAGCACTTTCTTTCCTCAAGGATCCCAATTAAGACATCACTTTATGCTTGTCCTCCCGTGAAGACGTCTTTGGTCCCCTCCCCTCACATGCAGGGCAGACAGCAGCTAAAAATACCACGCCAGGCACTGGCTCTTTCCGCCACGCCTGCCCCACCCCTCCCTCACCTACCCTGCAGTCAGGTCCCTGGGGAGGCAGGATCCGGTTCCTCACCCAGTAACATCGAACAGGTGACTCCACCTCTGTGAGCCCCGGTTTCTCCATCTAGAGAATGGGGAGAATAATGGCACGTGTCTCATCAGGTCCTCATGAGGACAAATAAAATAATATGTGAGAAGCACTTAGCTTCAGGGTCAGTCTGGGTCGGCCATGTACCGCCTGCGTGTGCTTGGGGCAGGATAGTCAGTTTCAGGGCAAGCTCAGCACAGATTGCCCGGCCCCTGCTGAGCTCCCGGCCAGCTTCGAATGCCAGGCTTCTGTGCGGCTTCTAATTCTAATTCTAATTGAGAGAGTCAAATGCTAAGATTCATGCAGAGTCTCAGATTCTGAGCAGATCCAAGTCCCTCCCCCTTCTCTTCGCTACCCTGCCTGGTAGGGGCCCTGCCATCGCTCACCAGGAAGCAGGCATCCCCCGACCCCAGGCCTCCTGCTGCCCCTTTGCACCCCATGCACAGCCAGAGACCAGAGCCAGATCCTGTCCCTCCTGCTCCAAACCCTCAGGGCTGTCCTTTGCATAGCAGTAAGATCCTACACTCCTTGGTGGGTCCCCATGTCACCTCCCTAAGCCACTTCCCACCTTTCCCCCTCTCCCTCCAGTCTCACTGGTGGGCTGGCCTCCTTGCCACCTTTGCACATGCTGTTCCATTGCCTGCGACATTCATCCTTTGCGCTCCACTTAGCAGACTCAAGGTCTCCTCACAGGGACTTCCCCAGGCCCTCAGACTATAGTGGCCACCCCACCCCTGTCTCGGGGGACAGCCATTTTACCTCCTGCATGGCATTTGCCTTTCAGAAATTGTCCCATTGGTTTCTTTATGTGTTCATTTCTGTCTCCCCCACAGGACTGTCTCTCCCTGCTGTTCCCAGGACCAGGCATACAGTGGGCCTCAATACAACTTGTTGGCCAACCGATGAACTCTGTAATTGGATAGCCTGAAGTCTTTGCTCTCCCATCCAAAGTCTGATGCTTTGTTAACTCAATGGATGTTTGTTGAATGGCTGGCTGATCTGACACAGCTCCTCTTGGGTAAAAAGGCAGTTCACATATGCTAGGGGAGAGAAAGACAGAGAACAGCAGTGTACTCCCTCCTTGACAAAGGTGACAGAGGGACTCCCATGCTGACTCACTGGCCCCACTGCCATGCCCTCCACCAGCAATGGCCACCTGCCCCTGAGACTGGGGAAGCCCTGTTCGTGGGTCCAGCCATAGCTCACACCTGCCAACCTTGCCCTTCGCTTTGTCCTCCGGCTCTGCAAGAGTCCACCGCAGCCCTGCACAGGTCGACCAGGCCTTGGCCATGGATGGGCTTCTGAGCCCCGTGGGGTTTGGTCCTACCTCATAGGGCAGAAGCTCTGCCAGGAAGTGAAGGACAAGCTCTGAAGCTGGAGGGGGTCTGAGAGGGAGGGGATGGGGCTAATGGGCCACTGATAGCCAGCCTCCAGCTGGGCTCTGGCGACTCCTGGCTCCCCAGGGGCTGGTAACAGTGCTAATGGAGGCTGGTCCAGGGGCATCGGGCTGTTAAGTGGGTAAGTAGCAGGCAGGTAAGGAAGAGTGAACACCCCTCCACAGTCCCCACCACCCACCCAGAAACCAGCCTAGAATGTGGGGAGGACAGTGACACTCCATTCCCTCATTCCAGGTGGGGAAACTGAGGGCTGGTGCATAAGTCTGGTCCCTTTCACCTACTGCTCTGTCGTCCCCATGTTCATGGCTCAGTTCTCCTTCCTGGACTGAGGCCCCCAGTCACAGACCCCAGCTTCCAGCCCCTGCTGGGGGAGAGGCCAGGCATGATTCATCCCTTGGGCACAGTGGGCACAGTGCCTAGGGCCCCACAACTTCTAGGATCAGTGGTAGGAGCAGTTAGAGTAAGGACAAGATCAGTTGGTAGGTAGGCCTTGAAGTTTGGGTTTGGATCTGTCAGAAGTCAGAGGTTAAGAGGGGCCCTGTGATGGGAAAGTTGGGATCAGATGCTAGAAAAATCTCTGGAGACCAGAGATGAATGCAGAGGTTGATGTGATGAAGAAAGGAAACAGATGGACACATGGGTAGATGGACAAGTGGGCAGAGAGGTGAGCGTATGAGTGGGGAGATGGAAAACAGGGTGGGGTGAGCAAGAGACAAAGAGGGATGCATGAGGTGGGTGAGTGGGGGGCTGGAATGATGGATGGACAGATGAATACGTGGGTGAGTGGGTGGGTGAATGGGTGGATAGGTAGATAGATGGGTGGATGGGTGGGTGGATGGGTGGATGGATAAGTGGATGGGTAGATGAATAGACGGGTGGGTGGATGGATGGGTGGATGGGTGGATGGATGGATGGATGGGTGAGTGGGTGGATGGATGGATGAGTGGGTGGGTGGATGGGTGGATGGATGG